>PVIY010014785.1:0-55597 GCA_004026745.1 Myrmecophaga tridactyla
TTTCATATGAACAAACCCGAAGACTGAGGGCTCAGCTTATAGCTTTGGTTGTCCGCACTGCCTGTGAGAATATCAAGAGTTCAACTTGGGGGAAGTTGAATTTCTCCCCGTTCTCACCATTCCCTGAAGGGGGCTTGCAAATATTTTTCCAGCCACTGATCAAATCATTCTGATTTCATTTATGTCCCCAGCCCTCCTAAGGGTGGATATTTTTTGTAATTATCCATTTAATCTACATTTTTCAAAATTATTTGCAAAGGCCTATGTTATGAAATGTCATGTTTTTTTTTTAAATTGTTTGTATCAATGTTTATTTCTCCCTTGTCATTTCTTTGTTTTGTACTCTTCCTCCCTATTTTTTATTAGTACTAATATATCTACTTTGTTAATCTAAAAAGCACAAGGGTTTAATTTATAAATTAGATTTGCTATTTTCTGTTCTATACCTTATTATCCTGCTTTTAAATTTACTTTTTGTTTTCTGTGCTTTCTTTTCATTTACTTTGTTTTTCCTTTTTTCTAGGTTTTGAGCCGAGAATTTAATTCATTTCAGTTTTCATTTCTATTGATTTATGTATTTGATGCTATTATTTTTCCTCTAAGTACTGCCTTTGATATTTAATGTTTTCTTTATCATTATTTTTCAGGCATTCTATAATTTAGATTTTTATTTTCCAGTTTACCATGAAGCTTTTAATAGAAGGTTTTAAAATTTTATAGGGGAAGGACTTAATGTTTTTTTCTTATTCATTTATAGCTGTTTTGTATCATTGTGATCAGAAAGTGTTATTTGGAACATTCCTACTTTATGGAATTTATTGATGTTTCTTCATATCCTGCTATGACCATCGTTAGTGAATGTTCTGTGTGGGCTTGAAAGATCTGTTCTCTATCATGAGGTTGTAAAATTTGCTATGTATGCATATGATTCACTTTATTGATTGTATTATTTAGGTAATTTTTAACCTTTTTTGTTTTTTGCCCACTTGCCCACTAAGACTGATGTATTAAGAGAGATATATTAAAGCCTCTGAATTTGTTGGTATCTATTTATCTTTGCATATCCTGTATTTTCTGCTTTAGAAAGGTGATGATAAATATTTGGAATTGTTATATTTTCAATGCAAATTATTTATTTTAGCATTAAAATGTGTCCGTGTGGGTGGGCCATGGTGGCTCAGCAGGCAGAGTTCTTGCCTGCCATGCCAGAGACCTGGGTTCGATTCCCGGTGCCTGCCCAGGCAAACAAAACAAAACAAAACAAGCAAACTAACAAAAGTTGTCCCTGTCTTTCCTTGATGTTTTCTTGAATTGTATTTGTTTACTGGGTTGACAGTTCTTGCTTTCTTATGGTTTCCATTTGCCTGATGTACTTTTGCTTATCTCTTTTGTTTGGCTTCTCCAAATCCCTTTGTTTTAGATAAGTCTTTTGTCTGTAGCAAATAGGAGTAAAATTGAATATATTTGTCTCTTAGTAGGTGAATTAAACACTTTTAAATTATTTTTATATTTGATTTCAAATATATATATATATATTAGGTTATATTTGTTTTGTTTCTTTCTCTACATGATATATTTTCTTTACTTTTTATTTTTAAAATTTCCTTTGATATTTAGGAACACTTTTATTTTGTACTAGTAGTTATCTTTATAATTCGACCTTTAAAATACCTTTAGTTCCTTGTTTTCTTATTTTTGTTATCCTTGAATCCCACCTATTGCCTTTTTTCTACTCTTATTCTCTTTCTTCTCCTGCCATTTTTCAATTACATTATTGTACTTTCTTAGAATATATCATTTATATTATTCTTTTCCTTATTCATACCTATATTTTAGTCTTAGCTTTAAAATGATATATACTTAATGGTCATCTTCAGTCCTTTTGCCAACATTTCTCCTGGCATCTTTTAGTTAGATAAAATTCATCTTCTGGTGGATAGCTTAAGAAGAACTATGTTCCCTGAGTTCTAGCATTGTTAAATCTATTTATTTTTCTTTAGCTTTGATAATTGAGGGACAGCTTGTCTGGGCATAAAATTCTGGATTTGCATTTTGTTTCTTTGTACTTCTTTCTTGCCTTTTTTCCTGGCTATAATGTAACCTCCATTACAATGTTGAATGAAAGTGACAAGAGCAGACATCCTTGTCTTATTCCTGATCTTAAGGGAAAGTATTCAGTCTTTCACCGTTAATTATGATGTTAGCTGTGTTATTTCATAGATACCTTTTGTATTAGTTTCCAATTGGTACAATAAGAAATTACTACATCTTGCATGGCTTAAAACAACAGAAATTTATTCTCTCAAAGTTCAGAGTATCAGAAGTCTGAAAAAAGTTTTTGGCAGGGCTGTGTTTCCCCCAGAAGTTCTAGGGGAAGTTCAGTACTTTGCTACTTCTAACATCGGTAGATGCCAGATTGGATAGCTGCATCTCTCCATTCTGTCCTCCATGGCTACATTACCTCCTGCTTTCTTGTGTTTCTCTTATAAGGACAATAGTCATTGGATTTAAGGCCCACCCAGATAATCTAGGATGATCTCCTAATCTCAAGATTTTTAAGATAATTATACCTACAAAGACCTTATTTCCAAGAAAGGTAAAATTTGCAAGTTCCCAGTATTAGGGCATTGCTGTATCTTTTGTGTTTTTTGGGGGAGGGGGAGGACACCATTCTGCCTTTATCAAATCGAAGAAGTTCCTTTCGATCCTATTTTCTTGGCTGTTTTTATCATGAAAAGGTGTTGAATTTTATCAAATGATTTTTCTGGATCTATTGAAATGATATATGGTTCTAAAATATTTTTAATGGGAAATCTTCACACATGCACGATCTATACACAGTATATAAACAATGGCTCACAATATTATCACATAGTGTGTATTCATCACCTTAATCATTTTTAGATTTGTATCACTCCAGAAAAAGAAATAGATAAAAAAGAGAAACACTTGTACATCCCATACCCTTACCCCTCCCTCTCATTGACCACTATTATTTCAATCTACCTGTTTTTTTTTTTACCCCTTATGTCCCCTATTATTTTTTACTTTTTTTCATGTGCTAAGAGCTAATTAAAAATTTTTTTTAATTGTATGGTATAGCATATGTACAAGGCAAAGAAATTAAAAAGCAGTAGTTTTCAAAGCATTCTTCAACACGTGGTTACAGGACAGATCCCAGAGTTTGTCGTGGGCTACCATACGATCCTTTCATGTTTTTCCTTCCAGATGCTCCAAATATAGGAGGCTTGAGGGCTTAAGTACTTTTTTATCATCACAATCGACTTTTTTCCTTCTTTTACTTTTGTGAAAAATAACATATATATATATATATATATATATAAAAGCTATAACTTTCCAAGCACAGCACCACAATTAGTTGTAGAACATATTTCAGACTTTGACATGGGTTACAATTTCACAATTTTAGTTTTTACTTCTAGCTGCTTGATAATACTGGAGACTAAAAGAGATATCAATTTAATGATTCAGCATTCATATTCATTTGTTAAGTCCTATCTTCTACGTAAAAGTCTACCATCACCTTTGATCTTTCCATGCCTCTCTTTAGGGGTGTTTGGGCTATGGCAATTCTGAATTTTTGATATTGTAAGGGTCTGTCACTAATATCGAGTAGGGAGATGGAACTATCTGATGTTTTGGAAAGGCTGGGCTAGGTTTCAGGACTTATCTGGACCAGGGACCCATCTGGAGGTTGTAGGTTTCTGGCAAGTTACTCTAGTGCCTGGAACCTTTGTGGAATCTTATGAATTGCCCTAGGTGTTCTTTAGGATTAGCTGGAATAGTCCTCGTTAGGGGTTGGCAGGTTATGATACGTAGCAAAGTCTACCTGAAGCTTGTGTAAGAGCAACCTCCAGAGTAGCCTCTCGACTCTATTTGAACTCTCTCTGCCACTGATACTTTATTGATTACAATTCTTTTCCCCCGTTTGGTCAGGATGGAATTATTGATCCCATGGTGCCAGGTCTGGATTCATCCCTGGGAGTCCTCTCCCACGTAGCCAAGGAGACTTTCACCTCTCGATGTCATATCCCACATAGAGAGGAGGGCAGTGATTTCACTTGTAGAGTTGGGCTTAGGGAGACTGAGGTCACATCTGAGCAGCAACAGAGGTCCTCCAGAAGTAACTCTTAGTCATGTGTATAGGTAGTCTAAGCTTATCTGCTGCCTACCTAAGCTTCACAAGAGTAAGCCTCCTGGTCGAGGGCATGGCCTATTGATTTGGGTGTCCCTAAAGTTTGACACAGTATCAGGGGATTCCCTGATGGTAAGGTTTAATAGTTCCATATTCTTTCTGCCCTCCCTCAGGGGACTTTGCCAATACTTTTTGATTATCTGCTTGATAAACTCTAGGATATTTCAAGTCATTAATCTATATAGGATTAAAGGACTTACTTATTCTGTGTTTCATTTGTTCAAATGAGCTGTACAGATAGGTTGAATTAGATGATGCACTACAGAAAATTTCAGTTCCAGATCAAATAAACCTTTCTTCCATTGGTCTCAAAGAGTATGTGTGGCTCTAAAATATAGACACTGTCTTCCTTACCCCTATGTTCTGAATTACTTTAACCCTGTTTGGTTTCGTTCTTATCTCTAAATTTCAGGTTACATATGTAAAACAGCCTCTCAAAATCCAGAAATAATAATCACCAGTCTAGACTTAATATGTCTGCCCTAAAAGCTTCCAATCTAGGCCCCTGTTTTCTTACAAGCATTTTCTAAAGCTGACTATACCATTGTTGTTTTTTTGTTTCTGGCTTATTTTGTCTCACCAAACGTCCCACATGTTCATTCACATTGTTGCATGCCTCACGAAATTGTTTCTTTTTGTAGCAGCACAACCTTTGTTCATAATTATACACCATCCTTCCCCAATCTACTTATCTCTCAGTGCATCCTTCAGCTACCTGCATTCATCGGGCATCATGTAGAAGGCCCAAAGTCCACAGTCCATTTACATTCTCAATTTTAGATAATTTCATTGTTCCCAAGAGACAGAAAACCAATAAACACACCCTTGCCAAACAGGAAATCTAAACCTTCTCTTAACTCTTGTCCCTCACCCCATTATTTACCTCTGCTGTGGCTGTGGTAGTGCTGATGGTTTACTTTTGAACATAGCTCACAGCATACAGTAGCAGTTTCCCCCTGTACCCTGTACTTAAACACTTTTTATACAAGAATCATATCTTTAAAGTAATTCTTATAAGAACTCATTCATATTTCTAATGTGAATCAGTGGGACATGTAGGTCTATACAACCCCTTTCAATCTTGTTCATCTTCAATATGGTAATATTACTTCTAGACCCACTAGAGAATCACCTTCACTCCTATCTATTCCCTTACATTGGAGTTCAACCTTGTTAGCTAATGGTTCACCCAACTCTAACTTCTATGTATCTCTAAGTCCCCTATATTCTGTATTATAAGCCTCTGATTATACCTTTATGCTGCTCGTAAAAAGTGGAATCATACAAGTATCTATCCTTTTGTGTCTGGCTAATTTCACTCAGCATTATGTCCTCAGGGTTCATCCATCTTGTCATGTGCTTCAGGATGTCATTTTGTCTTACTGCTGCATAATGTTCCATCATTTGTATATGCCGCATTTTGTTGATCCACTTGTCCATTAATGGGCATTGGTTTGTTTCCATCTTTTGGCGATTGTGAATAATGCTGCTATGAACATCGGTGTGCAAATGGCTGTTTGGGTTGTGCTTTCAGCTCTTCTGGGTATATACCAAGTAGTACTATTGCTGGGTCATAGGGCAACTCGATATTTAGTTTCCTAAGGAATCACCAAACAGTCTTCCATAGTGGCTGCACCATTAGACATTCCTACAGTGCATAAGTGTCCCACTTTCACCACATTCTCTCCAATATTTATAGTTTCCTGTTTGTTTAATAACAGCCATTCTTATAGGTGTGAGGTGGTATCTCATTGTAGTCGTCATCTGCATTTCCCTTATAGCCAGTGAAATGAGCATCTCTTCATGTGCTTTTGAGCCATCTGTATTTGCTCTTCAGAAAAATGCCTATTCATATCTCTAGCCCATTTTATAATTGGGTTGTTTGTTCTTTTGTTGTTGAGTTGTATGATTTCTTTGCATATACAGGAAATCAAACCTTTGTCTGATATGTGATTTCCAAATATTTTCTCCCATTGAGTTGGCTGCCTCTTCACCTTTTTGACAAAGTCTTTTGAGGTGCAGAAGCATTTGACTCTGAGGAATTCTCATTTACCTATTTTTTCTTTTGTTACTTGTGCTTTGGGTGTAAAGTTTAGGAAGCTACCTCCTATTACTAGGTCTTGAAGATGTTTCCCTACATTTTCCTCTAGAAGCTTTATGGTGCTAGTTCTTATATTTAGATGTTTGATCCATATGTGTAGGGTGTAAGATAGGAGTCCTCTTTCATTCTCTTGGCTATTGATATCCAGTTCTTCCAGGCCCAGTTATTGAACAGAGTATTTTGTTCCAGTTCAGAGGATTTGGGGGCCTTGTCAAAAATCAGTTGACCATAGATTTGGTGGTCTATTCCTGCACTCTTGATTCGATTCCTTTGGTCAATACCTCTGTGTTTGTGCCAGTACCATGCTGTTTTGACCACTGTGGCTTTATAATAGGTTTTAAAGTCAGGGAGTGTTAATCCTCCGACTTCGTTCTTCTTTTTAGGATGCTTTCAGCTATTCGGGTCTCTTTCCCTTCAGATGAATTTGGTCGTTGGCTTTTCCTAATCTTCAAAGTAGGTTGTTGGATTTTGATTAGTACTGTGTTGAATTTGTAGATCAATTTGGGGAGAATTGACATCTTAACTATAGTTAGCCTTCCTATCCATGAGCAGGGAATGTCTTCCCACCTATTTAGATCTCCTTTGATTTCTTTTAGCAATGTTATGTAGTTTTCTGTGTACAAGTCCTTTACGTCCCTAGTTAAGTTCTTTCCTAAGTATTTGATTCTTTTAGTTGCTATTTTGAATGGAATTTTTTCCTTAACTGACTCCTCAACTAGCTCATTGCTTCTATATAGAAATGTTACTGATTTTTGCACATTAATTTTATATCCTGCCACCTTGCTGAATTTGTTGATTCGAGTAACTTTGCTACTTCTCAGGATCTTCCAAGTATAGTATTATATCATCTGCAAATAATGAGAGTTTTACTTCTTCCTTTCCAATTTGGTTGCCTTTTATTTCTTTGTCCTGCCTCATTAGTCTAGCTAGAACTTCTAGCAGAATGCTGAATAATAGTGGTGACAGTGGGCATCCTTGTCTTGTACCTGATCTTAGGGGGAAGGCTTTCAGTCTATCTCTATTGATTATGATGCTGGCTATCAGTTTTCCATATAGTCCCTTTATCATATTGAGGTAGTTTCCTTTAATTCCTATCTTTTGGAATGTTTTTATCAGAAAAGGATGCTGAATTTTGTCGAATGCTTTTTTCAGCATCAATTGAGATGGTCAGGTGACTTTTCCCTTTTTATTTGTTATTATGCTGTATTACATTAATTGATTTTCTTGTGTTGAACCATCCTTGCATTCCTGGTGTAAACCCCACTTGGTCATGGTGTATAATTCTTTTAATGTGCTGTTGGATTAGATTTGCTAATATTTTATTGAGAATTTTTGCATCTGTGTTCATTAGGAAGATTGGCCTGTAGTTTTCCTTTCTTATAGCATCTTTACCTGGTTTTGGTATTGAAATGATATTAGCTTCATAAAATGAGTTAGATAGAGTTCTTTTTTCCTCAGTTGTTTGGAAAATTTTGAGCAGGATTGGTGTTAATTCTTTCTGGAATGTTTGATAGGTCTTCTATTTCTTCCTGAGTCAGTGTAGCTTGTTTGTGTGTCTCCAGGAATTTGTCTGTGTCATCTAAGTTGTCTAGTTTGTTGGCCTATAGTTGTTCATAGTATCCTCTTATAGTTTCTTTTATTTCTTCAGGCTCTGTGGTAATGCACCTCTTCTCATTTCTGATTTTGCTTATTTGCATCCTCTCTCTTTTTTTCTTTGTCAGTCTTGTTAGTGTCCCATAAATTTTATTGATTTTCTCAAAGAACCAACTTTTGGTTTTATTGATTCTTTCTATTGTTCTTTTGTTCTCCCATTCACTTATCTCTGCTGTAATCTTTGTTATTTCTCTTCTCCTATTTGTTTTGGGGCTAGTTTGCTGTTCTTTCTCAAGATCTTCCAGATTTGCTGTTAAGTCCTCGAGTTTTGCTCTTTTTTGTTTTTCAATATAGGCATTTAGGGCAATAAATTTCCCTCTCAGCATAGCCTTTGCCGCATCCCTTAAGTTCTGATAAGTTGTATTCTCATTTTCATTCATCTCCATATAGGTACTGATTTCTCTAGCAATTTCTTCTTTGACCCACTGGTTATTTAAGAGTGTGTTATTTAATCTCCATATATTTGTGAATGTTCTCATTCTTTGGTTGTTATTGAGATTCAGCTTCCTCCCATTGTAATCAGAGAAAATGCTTTGAATAATTTCATTGTTTTTAAACTTATAAAGACCTGTTTTGTGCCCCAGCATATGATCTATTCTGGAGAATGTTCCATGAGCACTAGAGAAGAATGTATGAGTCTAACCACTTACATATATCTGTTAGGTCTAGTTCATTTATCCATTGTTTAAGTTCTTTGTTTCCTTGTTGATCTTTTGTCTAGTTCTATCTGTAGAGGAGAGTGGTGTATTGAAGTCTTCTATTATTGTTGAAATGGCTATTGCTCTCGTTCAGTTTTGCCAGTATTTGTCTCATGTGCTTTGGAGCTCCTTGATTGGCAGCATATATATTTATGATTGTTATTTCTTCTTGGTGAATTGCTCCTTTTATTAATATATAGTATCCTTTGTCTCCCATGATATCTTTGTATTTAAATTCTATTTTGTCTGAAATTAGTATAGCTACTCCTGCTTTCTTTTGGTTACAACTTGAGTAGAACATCTTTTTCCATCCTTTCACTTTCAATCTGTAGCCTTATGTCTAAAATGAGTGTCTTGTAAGCAGCATTTAGCTGGATTATTTTTCTTAATCCTTTCTGCCAGTCTGTATCTTTGAATTGGTAACTTTAGTCTGTTAACATTCAAAGTTATTACTGTAAAGGTATTTCTTGAATCTACCATCTTATCTGTTGGATTTTTCCCCCCAGATCTATATATTCTTTTCCCTCTTTCTCTTTTTATCCTTTAAATTACCTTTACAGATATTCTTCAATTCTATATTCTGTACCCTCTACCAGATCTCCCTCTCCTATCTTTTTTTTTTCAGCTGGCAGAATTCCCTTTAGTATTTCTTGAATGGCTGGTCCCTTGTTGGCACATTCTTTCAGCATTTGTTTTTCTTTGAAAATTTTAATCTCTCCCTCAGTTTTGAAGGACAATTTGGCTGGGTACAGAATTCTTGGCCGAATGTCTTTCTTTTTTTGGATCTTAAATATATCATACCATTGCCTTTTCACCTCCCAAGTGCTAGTTGAGTAGTCCTAACTCAATCTTATATGGTGTTTTAGTTTGCAAGCTGCTGGAATGCAATATATCAGAACTGGAGTAGCTTTTTTTTTTTTTTTTTTTTTTTTTTTTTTTTTTTTTTACATGAGCAGGCACTAGGAAGCAAACCTGGGTTTCTGGCATGGCAGACGAGAACTCTGCCAGTGAACCACCATAGCCCATCCTGGAATAGTTTTTAATAAAGGAATTTAATAAGTTACAGTTTACAGTTCTAAGCTTGTGGAAATGTCCAAACTAAGGCATCTAGGGAAAGATAGATAGTTCAAGGAAGGCTGATGCATCTGCAATACGTTTGTCAGCTGGAAGGCACACTGGTCCCTTGTTCTTGTGAAGATTCCTCACTTTACTTCTCTAAGGCTGGCTTTGATCTTTTGTCTGCCCTTGGCTCTCTCTAGTTTCTAGCTTGCTTAACATTTGATGGCAATGTCTTCTGGGCTTCAAACATCTCCAAACATCTGTGTCTCTGTTCCTTGCATGTCTGCGTCTGTGTTAGCTCTGCTGTGAAGTTTCTGTCAGCTCTGACGCTTCTGTAATTTCTCTAGTCTCTGTTGTTTCTTTCAAAAATGTTTCCTCTTTTACAGGATTTCTGTCAGCTAATCAAGACCCACATCTCCATCCTCTCAAAAGTTAATACCCACAATTGTATGTGTCACATCTGCCTGGAGATAATCTAATCAAAAGATGCCAACCTACAGTACTGAGTAGTGATTAAAAGGAATGGTTGCCCCACAAGATTGGATCAGGGTTAAAACATTGCTTTTCTGGGGTACATAACAATTTCAAATTGCCACATGTGGTTTCCCTTGTATATAGTAGATTGTTTTTCTCTTGCCACTTACAGGATTTTCTGCTTCTCTTCACCATTTCACAGACTGATTAGTATATATCTTGGGGAGGGCCTATTTGGATTTATTCTATTTGGAGTTCATTGGGTTTCTTTGATTTGCATATTTATGTCTTTTATAAGAGTTTGCGTGTTTTCTTCCATTTTATATTCAATCTTTCTGGCCTTTACACTTCTCTCTCCTTCTGGGACATCGGATTCTTATATTTGTGCACTTTGCTTTGTCCATCTTACTCCTGATGACCTGTGTTCTTAATTTCAGCTCTCAAAGTTCACTCATTGGTTTTAGTTCATATTAGTGAGACCATACAGTGTTTATCCTTTTTTTCCTCAGCATAATGTCCTCAAGATTTATCCACATTGTTATATGCTTCATGACTTTATTCTGTCTTAGAGCTACATAATATTCCATCATATGTATATATCACAGGTTATTCAGCCTCTTGTCCGTTGATGAACATTTGGGTTCCTTCCATCTCTTGGCAGTCACAAATAATGCTGCTATAAACATCTATGTGCAGATGTCCGTATGTGTCTTGCTTTCAGTTCCTCTGAATATATACCTAGTAATGGTATTGCTGGATCATATCGCAGTTCTATACTTAACTTCCTGAGGAACTGCCAACAGCTTTACAGAGTGGTTGTACCATTTTATATTCCCACCAACAGTGGGTAAGTGTGCCTCTTTCTCCACATCCTTTCTAGCACTTAGCATTTTCTGTTTTTTTTTTTTTTTGATAATGGCCATTCTAGTGGGTATTAGATGATATTTCATTGTGGTTTTGATTTGCATTTCTCTGATAGCCAGTGAAGTTGAACATCTTTTCATGTGCCTTTTAGCCATTTGTAGTTCCTCTTTTGAGAAGTTTCTGTTCATGTATTTTGCCCATTTTTAAACTGGGTTGATTGTCTTTTTGCTGTTGAGTTGAAGAATCTCTTTATATGTTTTGGATACTAAACCCTTATCTGATATGTTTTCCAAATATTGTCTCCCATTGCATAGGCTGCCTTTTTACTTTCCAACAAATTTCTTTGATGCAGAAAGGTATTTAATTTTGAGGAGATCCTGTTCATTCCTTTCTTTTTTCTATACTAGTGTATAGAAACAATACTGATTTTTGGGTGTTGGTCTTTTCCTCTGCCACTTTGCTATACTCATTTGTTAGCTCTAATAGCTTTGCTGTACATTTTTTGGCATTTTAGACATATAGAATCATGTCATCTGCAAACAGTGAGAGTTTTACTTCTTCCTTTCCAATTTGGATGCCTTGTTTTCTTTTTCTTGTCTGATTGCTCTAGTTGGAACTTCCACTACAATGTTGAATAACAATGATGACAGTGGTCACCCTTATTTTATTCCTAATTTTAGAGGAAAAACTTCCAGTTTTTCCCATTGAGAATGATGTTAGCTTTTTTTAAATTCCCTTTATCATGTTGAGAAAGTTCCCTTCTATTCCTATCCTTTGAAGTGTATTTATCAAGAAAGGATGTTGAATTTTGTAAAATGCCTTTTCTGCATCAATTAAGATGATCATATGGTTTTTCTGCTTTGATTTGTTGTATGGTGTATTACTTTAATTGATTTTCTTATGTTGAACCAGCTTGCCTACCTGGAATAAATCCCATTTGGTCCTAGTGTATAATTCCTTCAGTGTGTTGTTGGATTCAATTTGAAAATGTTTTGTTGAGGATTTTTGTATCTATATTCATTAGAGAGATTGGTCTGTAATTTTCTTCTCTTGTAATATCTTTGTTTGGCTTTGGTATTAGTGTGATGTTGGCTTCATAGAATTAGTTAGTTAGCTTGCCCTCCTCCTCAATTTCTTTGAAGAGTTTGAGGAAGATTGATACTAATTCTCTTGAATGCTTTGTAGAATTCACATGTGAAGCCATGTATTCCTTGACTTTACTTTTTTAGGAACTTCTTGATGACTATTTCAATCTCTTTACTTGTGATTGATTTGTTGAGGTTATCTATTTCTTCTTGAGTCAGTATTGGTTGTTCGTGCCTGTCTAGGAAGTTGTTCATTTCATGAAATTTGTCTAAATTATTAGCATAGAGTTGTTCTTAGTATCCTCTCATTCCCTCCTATATTTCTGTGAGGTCAGTGGTTATGTTTCCTCTTCCATATATGATTTTACTTATTTGCATCCTCTCTCTCTCTCTCTCTCTCTCTCTCTCTCTTTTGTTAGCCTAGTTAAGGATCTATTGATTGTATCGATTTCCTCAAAGAAGTGACTGCTGGTTTTATTGATTTTCTTGATTGCTTTCATATTCTCAGTTTCATGTATTTCTACTCTGATCTTCGTAATTTCTTTTATTTGCTTTGGGGTTAACTTGCTGTTCTTTCTCTAGTTCTTCCAAGTGAACAGTTAATTCCTCGATTTTTTCTCTTTCTTTGTTTTTTTTATTAATTAAAAAAAATTAACAACAAACAAACAACACAATAAGATATCATTCCATTCTACATATATAATCAGTAATTCTTAATATCATCACATAGTTGCATATTGATCATTTCTTAGAACATTTGCATCGATTTAGAAAAAGAAATAAAATGATAATAGAGAAAAAAAGTTATACATACCATACCCCTTACCCCTCGCTTTCATTTACCACTAGCATTTCAAACTAAATTTATTTTAACGTTTGTTCCCCCTATTATTTATTTTTATTCCATATGTTCTACTCTTTTGTTGATATGGTAGATAAAAGGAGCATCAGACACAAGGTTTTCACATTCACAGAGTCACATTGTGAAAGCTATATTGTTGTTCAATCATCATCAAGAAACATGGCTACTGGAACACAGCTCTACATTTTCAGGCAGTTCCCTCCAGCCTCTCCACTACATCTTGAACAACAAGGTGATATCTACTTTCTTTCTTTTTTAATATACGCATTTAAGGAAGTAAATTTCCCTCTCAGCACTGTCTTTGCTTCATCCCATAAATTTTATGTCATTTTTTTTTCATTTTCATTTGCCTCGAGCTATTTTCTGATTTCCCTTATAATTTCTTCCTTGACTGACTGGTTGTTTAAGAGTTTGTTGCCCAGCACCCATATATCTGTGAATTTCTGGCTCTCTGTTATTGATTTTCAACTTCATTCCATTATGATCCAAGTAAGTGTTTTGTATGATTTCAGTCTTTTCAAATTCATTGAGATTTGCTTTGTTACCCAGCAGCATATGATCTATCCTTGAGAATGATCCATGGGCAATTAAGTAAAATGTGTATCATGCTCTTATGGGGTTTACTATTCTGAAAATTTCTGTTAAGTGTAATTCATTTATCATATTATTCAAAATCTCGGTTTCCTTATTGATCCTCTGTCTAGACATTGATGAGAGTGGAGAATTGAAGTCTCCAACTATAATAGTAGAGCTGTCTACTACTCCCTTCAGTTTTGTCAGTATTTGTCTCATGTATTTTGGAGTACTCTGGCTCAGTTCATAAATATTTATAATTGTTATATTTTCTTGTTCAATTGTTCCTTTTATTAATACATAATGTCCTTCTTCGTTTCTTTTGTTTTCCATTTGAAGTCTAATTTGTCAGATATTAATATGTATTGCTCTTTTCTGATTGTTTGCAGGAAATATCTTTTCCCACTCTTTCACCTTCAGCCTATTTTTGTCTTTGCATCTAAAATGAAACTCGTGTAGACAGCTATAGATGGGTCCTGTTTTTAATCCATTATGCTAGTCTATGTCTTTTGATTGGGAAGTTTGGTCCATTAACATTTAATGTTATTACATAAAGGCAGTACTTTGTTCTACCGTTTTATCTTTTGGATTTTATATGTCATATCTTATTTTGTTCTTTTTGTCTTTAGTGATAGTTTTCATTTCTACATTCTTCTTCTGCTTTTTCCCATGTGCCTGTAGTGCTCCCTTTAGTATTTCTTGCAGAGCTGGTGTCTTAGTCACAAATTTTCTTAGTGATGGTTTGTCAGAAAATATTTTAATTCCCCCCCCCACTTTTTTTTTGACATGGGCAGGCACCAGGGATTGAACCCACGTCTGCTCTCCCTTTCATTTTTGAAGGACAATTTTGGTGGGTATAGGGTTCTTGGTTGACAGTTTTTCGCTTTTAAAATCTTAAATGTATCATACTACTGCCTTCTTACCTCCCTGCTGTATCTTGAGAAATCCATACATCATCTTATTGAGCTTCCCTTGTGTGTGATGGACTGCTTGTCTTTCAGTATTCTCTCTTTGTCTTTAACATTTCACATTCTGATTAATAAGTATCTTGCCATAGGTATATTTGGATTTATTCTGCTTGGGGTGTGCTGCACTTCTTGGATCTATAATTTTATCTCATACATGAGATGGGGAAATTCTCAGTGATCATTTCCTCTGTTAATCTTTCTCCTCCTTTTCCCTTCTCTTCTCCTTCTGGGACACCACAACATGTATATTCATGTGCTTCATATTCAGTGCCCTGAGACCCTCTCATATTTTTCTCTTCTTTTCCTTATATTTTCTTTTGTGTCTTGGATTTCAGATGTCTAATTCTCTAGTTCACTAATTCTTTCTTCTGCATCTTCAAATCTATTGTTGTAGGTCTATTGTGCCTTTCAGTCCCATAAGTTCTGTGATTTGTTATTCCAAAGTTTTGAGTTCTTTTTGTTCACCCAATATGTTGCTTTATATCCTCCCTCGACTCATTGATTTTATTTTTGGTGAGATTTTCCATGTCTGTTTGAACATCCTAAATTAGTTGTTTCAACTCTTGTATCTCACTGAAGTGTTTGGTATGTTCTGACTGGGTCATATCTTTGATTTTCCTACAATGTGTCATTATTTTTTGCTGACATCTAAGCATTTGATTTCCTTAATTAGTTTGTTCTTATTTAACTGATCAGAATTTTTCAGTTCTTGTGTTTCTGTTTCTTCCTCTGCCTATATGGAGCCTTTTATCTCTTGAGGATGATTTCCTCAGAAATTATAGACTCTGGCCAGATTTTCCCAGACCAGATGGGCCTTCATCTCAGGAGGAAAGAATAACCAGCATCAGTTTTACCTGGAAATGAGACCCAGCAGGCTGTCAGACTTTTCTATGAAGCCTGTAAAGTCTGTGCTTTTCCTATCCTGCCCAGCATGTGGTGTTTGTCTGCCTACAGCTTCTCACCAGCTTGAAGTGATGTGGTACCTTTAATTTCAGCAGACTTTCCCGTTCTACCTTTGCATCTGATCCAGACTGGTGTACACTGTGTAACTGCTATTCCCCAGCAGTTGTTCTGTACCATTCCTGGCTATTTACTAGCTGCTCTTGAGGAAGAACTAAATTCCACATCTTACTATGCCACCATTTTGCTCTGCCTCCCCCTTTTCCATTTCTGATTTTTAAATTTGCATCCTCTCTCTCTCTTCTTTTTTTTTCCGTCAGCCTAGCTAAAGGTCTATCAATGTTATTGATTTTCTCGAAGAACCAACTTCTGCTTTTCTTTATTTCCCCTATTGTATGTATGTTTTTGCAGAGTGAGACCCCTGCTCCCTGGTTTTGCCAATTAAGAGCTGGAGTTGGTGTGAGTCTATATGTCCCCAGGCTCTATTTCCCCCTGTTCTTTGGGTCTAGACTTTTCCAGTATTTTGTGCTGTTTATCTCCAAAAGTCCCTGGTTTTTAGTTTTTTTTTCCCCATCAGCCCTATCCCCTCAGTGCCAGTGTGAAAATTCCTGGTTCCTTTAGTGCTTACTCCACATATTTGTGTGTTGGGGCCTGTTTTCAGCTGTCCAGATTTGCTAATTAATTCTGCTCTTGGAGCTTGGTTGAGCTAGTCTTTCCTACTAATAAAGTCGGTTTCCTTTCCACTTGGGGAACCAGTCTGCCATATTTTTGGGTGAGGGGGGCCGACCTCCATAGCTTGGGAGACTTACAATCCTGTGTGGGATCTCACCTGTTCCAGACTTGTGTACAATGTTGTCTGGTTACTCATTTCATGTCCCCTATCAGTTTTTCCCTACAGTTCCTGGCTATTTACTAGTTCCTTTGGAGGATGAACTAAATTCCATACCTCACTATGCTTCCATCTTGCTCTGCCTCCATCCTACCTTTTGAAGTGTCTTTGTCAGGAAAGGAAGCTGAATTTTGTCAAATACCTTTTCCACCTTAATCAACATGATTACATTATTTTTCCGTTTCAATTTGTTAATGTGTTGTGTTACATTGATTGATTTTCTTGTGCTGAACCACCTTTGCATTCCTGGTATAAACCATACTTGTTTGTGGTGTATAATTCTTTTAATATGTGCCATTGGATTCTATTTGCAAGTATCTTTTTTTTTTTGTATATTCATCATGATGATCATTTCTTAGGACATTTCCATCAATTCAGAAAAAGAAATGAAAAGAAAACAGAAAAAAATCCATACGTACCATACTCCTTACCTATCCCTTTCATTGATCACTAGCATTTCAATCTACTAAATTTATTTTGGCATTTGTTCCCCCTATTATTTATTTATTTTTGATCCATATGTTTTACTCATCTGTCAATAAGGTAGATAAAAGGAGCATCAGACACAACATTTTCACAACCACACAGTCACATTGTGAAAGCTATATCATATACAATCATCTTCAAGAGACATGGCTACGGGAACACAGCTCTACATTTTCAGGCAGTTCCCTCCAGCCTCTCCATTAAACCTTAACTAAACAGGTGACATCTATTTAATGCATAAAATAACCTCCAGGATAACCTTTGGACTCTGGAATCTCTCAGCCATTGATGCTTTATTTTGTCTCATTTCACTCTTCCCCCTTTTGGTCGAGAAGGTTTTCTCAATCCCTTGATGTTGAGTCCCAGCTCATTCTAGGATTTCTGTCCCACATTGCCAGGAAGGTCCGTACCCCTGGGAGTCATGTCCCATGTAGAGAGGGGGAGGGTAGGGAGTTTGCTTGTCACCTTCGCTGAGAGAGAGAGGCCACATCTGAGCAACAGAAGTGGTTCTCTTGGGGGTGACTCTTAGGCCTAAATTAAAGTAGGTTATCCTTTGCAGGGAAAAAGTTTATGAACAAACCCCAAGATTGTGGGCTCAGCCTATTGCTTTGGTTGTCCCCACTGCTCGTGAGAATATCAAGAATTCTCCACTTGGGGTAGTTGAATTTTCCCCCTTTCTCACCATTCTCCCAGGGGACTTTGCAAATACTTTTTATTCACTGTTTTAATCACTCTGGGATTTATTGGGGCATCACTCTGGCCAAATCTACAACATCTCATGCCCTACTCAAGGTCCAAGTATTATGGTGTTCAGTTAAGCTGCACATAAGTTATATTAGGAAATGCACTAGCCAAAATATAAATTTTGTACCAAATAAACATTTTTTGCTTTAGTCTCACACATAAGTTAAAGTTTTAAAATATGAATTACCATCTATTTTCAACATTCTACAATATTGACATTCCTTTATTCTTCCTCATGCAAACATTTTAAATTTGTACATTTAGTTACTATCATTATACACTCTAGGCATTCTTAGCTTATACCATCTCAGTCTTTATCATCTATCTTTTCTTCTGATTTCATTTGTGCCCCCAGCCCTTCTCCCTCTATCATTCTCACATTCAGCTTCATTCAGTGTTCTAATATTATTGTATTACAATTAGGTAGTATTGTGCTATCCATTTCTGAATTTTTACAATCAGTCCTGTTGCACAATCTGTATCTCTTCAGCTTCAATTACCCAATATCTACTTTATTTCTATCTCCTGATGGGTCTCTGTTACCAACTGAAATTCTCCAAGTTCATTCACTAATGTCAGTTCATAGCAGTGAGACTATGCAGTATTTGTCCTTTTGTTTCTGGCTAATCTCACTCAGCATAATGTTCTCAAGGTCCATCCATGTTGTTACATACTTCATGACTTTATTCTGTCTCACAGCTACCTAATATTTCATCGTATGTATATACCACAGCTTGTTTAGGCACTTTTCTGTTAATGGCCATTTTGGCTGTTTCTATCTCTTGGCAATTGTAAATAATGCTGCTACAAACATTGTTGCACAAATGTCCATTTGTGTCCTTGCCGTCATGTCCTCTGAGTAGATACCTAGCAATGATATTGCTGGGTCATATGGAAATTCTATACTTAGCTTCCTGAGGAACTGCCAAACTGCCTTCCACAGCGGTTGTACCATTTGACATTCCCACCAACAGTGGATAAGCGTGCCTCTTTCTCTACATCCTGTCCAGGACTTGTCATTTTCTGCTTTATTGATAATGGTCATTCTGGTGGGTGTGAGATGATATCTCATTGTGGTTTTGATTTGCATTTCCCTAATGACCAGGGAAGTTGAGCATATTTTCATGTGCCTTTTGGCCATTTGTATTTCCACTTCAGAGAAGTGTCTGTTCATGTCTTTTGCCCATTTTGTAATTGGGTTGCCTGTCTTTTTGTTGTTGAGTTGAACAATTTCTTTATATATTCTGAATACTAGACCTTTATCTGATACATCGTTTCCAAATATTGTCTCCCATTGTGTAGGCTGTCTTTTTACTTTCTTGACAAAGTTCTTTGATGCACAAAAGTGTTTAATTTTCAGGAGTTCCCATTTCTTTCTTTCTTCAGTGCTCATGCTTTGGGTGTAAGGTCTAGGAATCCACCTCCTATTATAAGATTTATAAGATATTTACCTACATTTTCTTCTAAAAGTTTTATGGTCTTAGATTTAATGTTTAGGTCCTTGATCCATTTTGAGTTAATTTTTGTATAGGGTGTGAGATATGGATCCTCTTTCATTCTTTTGTATGTGGATATCCAGTTCTCTCGGAATCATTTATTGAAGAGACTGTTCTGTCCCAGGTGAGTTGGCTTGACTGCCTTATCAAAGATCAATTGTCCATAGATAAGAAGGTCTATATGTGAATACTCTATTTGATTCCACTGGTCAGTATATCTATCTTTATGCCAGTACCATGCTGTTTTGGCCGCTGTAGTTTCATAATAAACCTTAAAGTCAGGTAGCATGAGACCTTCGATTCCATTTTTCTTTCTCAGGATATTTTTAGCTATTTGGGGCACCCTGCCCTTCCAGATAAATTTGGTTATTGGTTTTTCTAGTAATGAAAAGTAAGTTTTTGGGATTTTAATTGGTATTGCATCGAATCTGTGAATCAATTTAGGTAGAATTGACATCTTAACTATATTTTGTATTCCAGTCCATGAAAACAGTATGCCCTTCCTTTTATTTAGGTCTTCTGTGATTTCTTTTGACAATTTCTTGTAGTTTTCTTTGTATAGTTCTTTTGTATCTTTAGTTAAATTTATTCCTAAGTATTTTATTCTTTTGGTTGCAATTGTAAATAGAATCTTTTTTTTTGATCTACCTCTCAGATTGTTCATTACTAGCGTATAGAAACCTTACAGATTTTTGAGTGTTGATCTTGTAACCTGCCACTTTGCTGTACTCATTTATTAGCTCTAGTAGTTTTGCTGTGGGTTTTTTGGGGTTTTCGACATATAGTATCACATCATCTGCAAACAGTGAGAGTTTTACTTCTTCCTTTCCAATTTTGATGCCTTGTATTTCTTTTTCTTGTCTGTTTACTCTGGCTAGAACTTTCAACACAATGTTGAATAACAATGGTTATAGTGGACATCATTGTTTTGTTCCTGATCTAAGGGGGGAAAGTTTTCAGTTTTTCCCCATTGAGGTGATGTTAGCTGTGGGTTTTTCATATATTCCCTTTATCATGTTGAGGAAGTTCCCTCCTATTCCTATCCTTTGAAGTGTTTTCAGTAAGAAAGGATGTTGAATTTTGTCAAATACCTTTTCTGGCATCATCAGTTGAGATGATCATGTGGTTTTTCTGCTTTGCTTTGTTGGTATGGTGTATTTCACTAATTGATTTTCTTATGTTGAACCATCCTTGCATACCTGGAATGAATCCTACTTGGTCATGGTGTATAATTCTTTTAATGTGCTGCTGGATTCGATTTTGCATCTATATTCATTAGAGAGGTTGGTCTGTAGTTTTCTTTTCTTGCAATATCTTTGTCTGGCTTTGGTATGAGGGTGATGTTGGCTTCATAGAATGAGTTAGGTAGCTTTCCCTCCCTTTCAATTTTTTTGAAGAGATTGAACAGGGTTGGTACTAATTCTTTCTGAATGTCTGGTAGAATTCATGTGTGAAGCTGTCTGGTCCTGGACTTTTCTTTTTGGGGAGTTTCATAATGACTGATTCAATTTCATTACTTGTGATTGGTTTGTTGAGGTCGTCTATTTCTTCTCGAGTCAATTTTGGTTGTTCATGCCTTTCTAGGAAGTTGTCCATTTCATCTACATTGTTGAGTTTATTAGCATAAAGTTGTTCACATTATCCTCTCAGTACTTCTTTTATTTCTGTGGGAACAGTGGTTATGTCTCGTCTTCCATTTCTGTTTTTATTTATTTGCATCCTCTCTCTTCTTCCTTTTGTCAACCTTGCTAAGGGTCCATCAATCTTACTGATTTTCTCATAGAACCAACTTCAGGTTTTGTTGATTTTCTCATTTGTTTTCATGTTCACGATTTCGTTTATTTCTGCTCTAATCTTCATTATTTATTTCCTTTTGTTTGCTTTGGGGTTAGTTTGCTGTTCTTTCTCTAGTTCTTCCAAGTGGACAGTTAATTCCTTGATTTTTGCCCTTTCTTCTTTTTTGATATAGGCATTTAGTGCAATAAATTTCCCTCTTAGCATTGCTTTTGCTGCATCCTATAAATTTTGATATGTTGTGTTTTCATTTTCATTTGCCTTGAGATATTTACTGATTTCTCTTGTAATTTCTTCCTTGACTCACTGGTTGTTTAAGAGTGTGTTGTTGAGCCTCCGTATATTTGTGAATTTTCTGGCGCTCTGCCTATTATTGATTTCCAACTTCATCCCTTTATGATCTGAGAAAGTGTCTTGTATGATTTCAATTTTTAAATTTTTTGAGACTTGCTTTGTGACCCAGCATATGGGCTATCCTTGAGAATGATCCATGAGCACTTGAGAAAAAGGTGTCGCCTTCTGTTGTGGCATGTAATGTTCTATAAATGTCTGTTAAGTCTAGCTCATTTATTGTATTAGTCAAATTCTCTGTTTCTTTATTGATCCTCTGTCTAGATATTCTGTCCATTGATGAGAGTGGGGACTTGAAGTCTCCGACTATTATGGTAGATGTGTCTTTTTTTTCAGTGTTTTCAGTATTTGCCTCATGTATTTTGGAGCATTCTGGCTCAGTGTATAAATATTTATGGTTGTTATGTCTTCTTGTTGAATTGTTCCTTTTATTAATACATAGTGTCCATCTTTCCCTCTTTTTACTGTTTTACATTTTAAGTCTAACTTGTTGGATATTAGTATAGCTATTCCTGCTCTTTTCTGATTGTTATTTACATGAAATATCTTTTCCCAACTTTTCACTTTCAACCTGTGTTTATCCTTGGGTTTAAGGTGCGTTTCCTGTAGACAGCATATAGATGGGTCCTGTTTTTTATCCATTCTGCCAGTCCATGTTTTTGATTGGGGAGTTCAATCCATTAACATTTAGTGTTATTACTGTATGGGCAGTACTTTCTTCTACCATTTTGCCTTTTGGACTTTATATGTCCTATGTAATTTTTCTTCTTTTTATCTTTATTGATAGTCTTCATTCCTACACTCTTCCCCACACCTCTCTCTCCTGTCTTTCTCTAGTGCTCCCTTTAATATTTCTTGTAGAGCCGATCTCTTGGTCACAAGTTCTGTCAGTGTTTTTTTTGTCTGAAAATGTTTTAATCCCCCCTCATTTTTGAAGGGCAGTTTTACTGGATATAGAATTCTTGGTTGGAAGTTTTTCTTTTTTAGTAACTTAAATATATCATCCCACTGTCTTTTGGCCTTCATGGGTTCTGCTGAGAAATCTATGCATAGTCTTATTGGGCTTCCCTTGTATGTGATGGATTGCTTTTCTCTTGCTGCTTTCAAGATTCTCTCTTTCTCTTTGACATCTGACCTTCTGATTAGTAAGTGTCTTGGAGTACGTCTATTTGGATCTATTGTGTTTGGGGTATGCTGCACTTCTTGGATCTGTAATTTTAAGTCTTTCATAAGAGCTTGGAAAATTTTCAGTGATAATTTACTCCATTAGTTTTTCTCCTCCTTTTCCCTCCTCTCCTTCTTCTGGGACACTCACAAACAAGTATATTCATGCGCTTCATGTTGTCATTCCATTCCCTGAGTCCTTGCTCATATTTTTCCATTTTTTCCCTATATTTTCTTCTGCTTGTCGGATTTCAGATGTCCCATCCTCCAGTTCACTAATTCTAACTTCTGCCTCTTGAAATCTACCAATTGTAGGTTTCTATTATTTTTTTCGTCTCTTCTACTGTGCCTTTCATTCCTATTAGTTCCGTGATTTGTTTTTTCAGACTTTCTATTTCTTCTTTTTGATCATTCCTTGCCTTCTTTATATCCTCCCTCAATTCATTGATTTGATTTTTGATGAGGTTTTCCATGTCTGTTTGAACATTCTGAAGTAATTGTTTCAGCTCCTGCATCTCATTTGAATTGTTGGTTTGTTCCTTTGACTGGGCCATATCTTCAATTTCCATAGTATGATTCGTTATTTTTTGCTGGTGTCTAGGCGTTTAATTACCTTAATTTGTTTATTCTGGGATTATTTTCAATATTTTTTCCTTACCTAGGATTTTCTTGCTGTATGACTTTGTTGTCTGTCTGTTCTTTAACATTACATTCAGTTCAGCTTATTCTAGTCCTCTAGCTTAGGTTTTATTTAATAGATCAGAATTTTTCAGTTCTTGTTTCTTTTCCCTCCTATATGGTGCCTTGTTTCCCCTCCCTTAGAAGGGTCTACTTAGGTATTATCAACCCCAGCTGTATTTTCCCAGGCCAAACTGGCCTCCGCTCAGGAGGAAAGAGTCACCTGCATCAGTTTTCCCTGAGGGTGAGACCCTGCAGGTTGAAAGGCTTTCCTATGAAGTCCTTGGACTCTGCATTTTTCCTATCCTGCCCAGTATGTGGCGCTTTCTGCCTGCAGGTCCCACTAGCATAAGGTGATGCGGTACCTTTAACTTCAGCAGATTCACCCTGCTGGGGGTGTAGTTGAGACAGAGGAAAGGTTGTAGGCTGGCTTTAATCACTTCACTTTTCCAGATCCTGGGGTCTGAATTCCTTGATGGAGGGATTCCATCTTAGCTAAGCCCCACCCCTCTCCCAGGGAAGGCAGAGGCTCCAGACACTCTCAGACAAGCTCAATTCTGCCTATGCCTGGGACAGTTGGAATCTGAGAAGCCTTGTAGCTGTATCCAAATAGCAGTCACGCCATAGAAACACAGCCACAAAAAAGAAAAAGAAAATCCTTTTCAGGGCAGGACCCCCCTCAGGTTTGCCAAACAAGAGCTTAATTGGTACATTGCTCTGTGTATCTCCAGGTCCTATGTGCCCCCTCCTTTCCTTCAGGGCCCAGACCTTTTGAAATCCAAAAACACCTCTTTTTTTTTTCTTTATTCTCTTTCTTTCAGCCCTGCCCCCTCTGCACCAGGGCAGAAACCAGCCACCTCTGCTTTTACTCGAGGTTCAGCTGAGCTGGGGGCCTATTTTTAGTAGTCAGAATTTGTTAATGAATTCCACAATTGGAGCTTGGTTGTGTCAGCACCTGTTGCTGGCAAAGTCCCTTTCCTTTCCCCTCTGGGAAGCAGCCTGTGGAGAAGGGGCACCAGTTGCTGTGGTTTGGGAAACTCACGGTTCTGGGTGGGCTTGCAGCCAGTCCAGCTACTCCAGACTGGTGTACGCTGTGTGTCCGGTCACTGACATGGCCCCAGCAGTTGTTCTGTACTCTTTCTGGCTACTAATTACTTGCTCTGGAGGACAAACTAAATCCCACACCTTGCTAAGCTGCCATCTTGGCTCTCCCCCTATTTGCAAGTATTTGGTGAGAATTTTTGCGTCTATTTTCATTAAAGAGATTGGTCTGTAGTTTTCGTTTCTTGTAGTATCTTTATCAATTTTTGGTTTTACAGGGTTGTTAGCTTCGTAGAATGAGTTAGGTAGTGTTCTCTTTTCTTTGAGTTTTTGGAAAGTTTGAGCAGGAATGGTGTTAATTCTTGGAATGTTTCGTAGAAGTCCCCTGTGAGGCCATCTGGCCCTGGGCTTTTCTTTGTAGGGAAGTTTTTGATGACTCTGATTAATCTCTTTGCTTGTGACTGGGTTATTGAGGTCTTCTATTTCTTCTCAAGTCAGTAGAGGTTCTTCATGTGTTTCTAGGACATTCTCCATTTCATTTAAGTTGTCTAGTTTGTTGGCATGCATTTGCTCATAGTATCCTCTTATGATTTTCTTTATTTCTTTGGTGTCCATAGTAATGACTGCCCTCTCATTTCTGAATTTATTTTTTGCCTTCATTTTTGAATGATAGTTTGCTGGATATAAGATTTATGGTTGACTTTATTTTCATTCACCAATTTGAATCTGTCAACCTGCTGTCTTCTGCTCTTCATTGTGTCTCATAATATGTCAGCTGTTAATTGTATTAGTATTCCCTTGAATGTGATGAATAATTTTTCTCTTTCTGTTTTCAAATTTTTTCTTTTTTACTTTGCCTTCAGCATTTTTACTGTGGTATTTCTGTATGCTGATCTTTCTTTGCTTTTCCTGTTTGGAATTTGTTGAGCTTCTTGAGTATGCAGATAAATATTTTTCATTAAATTTGGAAATTTTCAACCACTATTTCTTCAAAAAACATACAGTTTCTTTATTTCTCTCCTTTTACTGGCATTCTCAGCACATATATGTTTTTACACTTAATGATAACCCAAATTTCTCTGAGGTTCTGTTCATTCTTATTTTTTCTCTTTGTTCTTCACATTACATGATTTCTATTTTTTTTTTTTTTACCTTCAAGTTCACTTATTTTTCTACCTGCTTAAATCTGTTGAGGCCCTACAATAAATTTTTCATTTTTCAAGTATTGTCTGTTTCAACTCTAGTTTTCATTTTTGTTTTTTCTCCCGTAATTTCTATACTTTTGCTGATATTTTATATTTTGTGGGATTGTGTCATCACATTTTTCTTCTTTAGGTATATTTTCTGTTTATTCTTTAAACATATGTATAATAGCTACTTTGAAGTCTTTGCTGTGTCTGATATCTGGACCCTCTCAAAGGCAGTTTGTGTTGACTGCTTTTTTCCTTTGAGTGGGTTACACCTTCCCGTTTCTTAGTTGTAATTTTTTCATGAAAACTCGACATTTTAAATAATATATTGTAGCAACTCTGGATATTTATTCCTCTGCGCTCTCTGGGACTTATGTTGTTATTTGCTTCCTTATTTGTTTAGGGACTTGGTTGGCTCCTCTTTAATAAAGTCTATTTGTTCCTCAATGTGCATCCTCTGATATAACTCCTCAAAGGGCATAGCCTATGGACATGCACAGACCATACAAGAATGCCAGTAGTTTTAGCTGGGCTTTCATGTTTCTTTCTTTGACTTTTCTGTAAACTCTGTCTCCATTTGTATCGCACCCAGCTGTTAGCCTTATTGATTGCCTACTGAGTGTTCTCTTGTTTTTGACAATGCTCTTATATAGTAATTGCTTCACAGCCTGATTCATTTCAGTTTGGGCCATTTTTCAGGGCATAGTCTTTGAAGTCAGTCTTGGGATCTTTCTCAATGCCTCTCTCTGATAAAGTTCTAACTGGTTTGCAGTTTAGTTTTTTTGCTCTCATTGAGCTACCAGCCTTCTTCTTCTTCCTTTTTTTTTTTTTAGAGTAAGCAGGCAGAAAATTCATTGAGAATACATGTGAGAGGACATGGGGGGCACTCTCGGAAAGACAGAAGTGAGGGAGGCCATAGGCCATAGGCATACAGGGCCATTTGCTTTTATAGATTAGCTTTACTTAGTCCCCCTCCCTCTTCCTTGTTCAGGGTCTTTTCCTCCTATCCCATTGCCTGGTGGTAGACAGTGCATTTGGGTGGCTCAGTTGACTCCACCCTTCTCTGTAGATGACTCACTCAAGTGGGGGTCATTTGATCCCCAGGTGCTGTTTGTTGCTGTTCTTCTCTGAGATATATTTCTACTGGAGGCCTGACTGCTTTTTGGAGTTTTTCCTTTGCTTAGCCAACAACTACCCTAATTCTAACACTGCATCATTTCCCTCTCAGAGACTTCTAACTCCCCTTAATCTTAAGGGAATTTGGGTCAATGACCCATCTTCCGTAATTGCTTCAAGCTGTTAGTAGGTCATAGGTCCTACTTGTGGGAGAATTGAAGTCTCTGGCTATGTTATTGATGATGTGGTTGAACTGGAAAGGAGAGGTTTTTTGTGAAAGGTTTTTAATCTGTAAGAAACAAACCTGGTGAGAAGTTTAAAAATACAAATGCCAATTAATAGCAAGAGAAGTATAGAAGTGTGTGGGCCCAGAAGACCCATTAGCCATGAGAGACTGGGGAAGAGGGACAGAAATGACCATTCTTCAGATCCAAGAGTAAATCCTAGCTGTGCAGCTCATTTTTGTTTAACTGGGGAATAAGAAATTACATGTGAGTGCAGGAATGAGGGTTAGAAGGGACTTGATTGATCAGGCTGTGGCATTGGCTGCTGTGTTGGCCCAGTTGTTTCTTCGAGAGATGTTAGTATTATTTTGGCCAGCCAATGAATTACTGCTATTTTTGTCAGTAAGATCATGGCATTTAAGACATTGAGTATTTCTTGGCAGTTTTTAATCAGGAGAAAGCCTCACTCTTTCTACACTGTTGTGGGAACATAAGGATTAGGAAAGCATAGCTTTTTTCCTTTCCTTAGGTCTAGAGCTCATGTGAGGGTAATTAGTTCTGCTTTTGAGCCTGAATCCCTGTGGTTAGGACATTGGCTTCACTCTCATTTGATTGATTATTGCATACTTTGCTTTCTTTGTGTTTTGGTTAATGAAGCTACTTTTAGAAATAAAAAATATTTAAAAAATTACAGCAGAAGTTTTCCTGTTTTACCTTTACACACTTAATAGGATTATGTTAATTAACAGGTAGAACATAATTTATATACTTGCCTTGTTTCTCTTTTGTTGAAGATAAAGTTCTGATTTAGAGCTAGCCACCTGTACTTTTTAGAGAAGCCTTAGAGTAGTGTAACTGACAAGTATTTGTTTCTTATACAGATTAATATTAGGATATAACATGGACAGTAAGAATATTGTCAAATTTTTAGGAATTTTATATAATTTTTAAATATATGGCAAATTTTAGCTTAACAGAAGGCTACAGCATTTCTTTTAATTATAATACTTTAAAACACTTTTTAGTGTAAGATGTTAAACTATTTTAGCACTTCAATTTTGCAAGGTGAGAGAATTTTTTTTGTTACAGTTTTCCTTTAAGAGTGAGAAGACTTGCCTTTTGAAATAAAGGATGAGAAGGTCAACATAAACATTTTGACAGATTATTCAGATGCTTAAGAGAAACTTTATAATTTTCATTGAATAGACTAACAATTTACGTTATTTTAATACTGAAAAACCTAAATTCTAGCTTTGCATGTATACATGGTTTAACAGAATAGTTTTCTTTAAAAAAGAATATCATAAACAGGCTTATTAAATCTGGTTAGCATTGACTATGACAGAATTTACTTTCATATACCTTTTACAACTTTGTCCATTTGGTCAGCAATGAGTATAACAAAGAAAATTCACTTTCATATTAGGAATATGTTAATTCACAAAATTGACATAATGTAAGACTGTACTTTGAGGTAGTTTGAGGTCAGTAAGGTCTACTGCTAAGACATTTTTAAAGATAGGGGAATTATTTTGATACCTTTGGGGCAGCACTCTCTAAGTGAGTAGGGTGGGAATCTTATTTTTTAAGGCCCTGCTGTTCAAAGGCAAATAGGTATTGAGAATTAGGGTGAAAAGGAATAAAAAAATGTGTTTGTTATGGTTTCATTCTAATTCTACATTTGTACTTTGAATTTATTTAGAGTAGTCATAAGAAATGATTAATATTGTCATGCACTTTTATCATCTACCCTTTAATTTAGGTCAAAAACTGTGAGAATAAATTACAGTGTTTTCTCTAAGAGTAACACTTTAATGAATAAAAAGAATATTTATACTAATTTTAATGTTTCTCTAAAATGCATTGTGAGTTTCAGCTGCACACAGCAATATGGATGAATCTCATAAACAATACTGAGCAAAAGATGATACAAACATATTAGTATAAACTGCAAGATTCCATTTATGTTAGGTAAAAAAAAACAAAAAGAATCTATGCTGTCAGAGCCATAATAGTAGTAATGTTTTCTTTTTTTGATCTAAGTGCTCCTTTCTTAGTTGTATTAATTTTGTGAAAATTCTTTAGTTGTATAATTATTATATGTACACTTATATGTGTGTTTGTTATACTTAGGAATTTAGGAGTTTGCTGTGGGTCCAGTATGAGTTATATAATTTTAACAGTTCAGAATAAACTTAGTATATTTAGCTCTTTATTTACTTTGATGTTTGAACATGATGGTGTTGTCTTGTAGTTTTAAAAGGTCTTGTTTCTTATATGTGTAAATGAAAAATAATAAATTCAAAAATTAAATTAATATATGAGCATTAAGATTCTGTTTGTAATAGTTTCCTCCGTGTATTTTAAGGAATTATGAATTTCAAAATGGATTTAAAAAAGAATTAAAGTTTGGAGTTCATTATAAGTTGTTGAAAAACTAAAGCATGTCATTTTCAAAATTCTGGTAAAATTTAGTAAGCAATTTAGATCCTTTGTATAAGTATGTATTTATAATCAGAGACGTTTTATTTATCCTTTGTGATACATTTTTAAATTTTATTCTTTAGGACTATTTTGAAAGAAAGTGGGTTTGCCAGATACCTTCATTCAGCTGTTCTTATCAATGGAGCTATGCTTATTTTTGGAGGAAATACCCATAATGACACTTCCTTGAGTAATGGTGCAAAATGTTTTTCTGCTGATTTCCTGGCATATGACATAGGTATGTATGTGTTAGAATTATGCAAAATAAGAAATATTGGCAAATTTTCTTAGAGATCTTAAATAGTTTTATTGACATTATCTGTTTGTGTCATTTTAGAGATTAATTCAGTGAAATATTATTAATGGAATTTTCTCTAATTTTAGCGTAGAAGTAGAGGAGGGCCAGGAAAACAGCAGTATTAAGGTGAGTTAGTAGTAGAGGCAGGGCAGTAGAGAAATCTTGGCTTGAATGTATTTTTTAAGGGTTTTGGTATATTGCATCCCTGGGTGATAACCTGTATGAGTCCGTTGTGTCTATTAATTTATTCGTTTACATAATGGATAGATATTGAGAACTATCAAATCATGTAAATTATAAATAGTAGAATGCAGTGACTTTCAATTTAGTAGGGATGAGCAAAAATTTAAATTAAATGCACCAGATATACTAGTAGATATAATTATCTGATAAAACTAATGAAAGGAGTATTCAAAAAGTAGAGCTAAAGCAATAAAGTTTTTGAGACAAAACCCAGAAAGTACCTAGAAATGGAAGTAACTAAATAAGCTTTTTTGAGAGAGCTAGATATTTATAAATGATACAGCACATTTATAAATTTATAAATGATACAGCACATTTATAAATTTCATTTTCTTTTATTTTAATTATGCTGCCAATAATCCTCTCAGTTTCTGACTATTTAAATGCATATATTTATCAAAATACTAAATTTAGACATCATGGTAAGCCATTTCTATGAAAACATTGCTTTTCTGTGTATCATATTATAGATAAAACCTAGCTAATATATAAAATATATTTAGCAATACTTAAGAGCAACTTTTAATTGGGGGCATGCATAAAGTAATATGTCAAATTCCAAGTTAAGTATTTCGATTAATAAAAATTAAAGAGTCCAAAGAACAAGATATTTAATATATGTAAGAAGTGTATCTTTTCTCTTACGTATCATAAAGGCACATAATATAATTTGGAAATTATTTCAAATGGCAGCATATAAAGAAGATTGTAAGTATTTGCAAGTTCTTTGATCTTTAGATTGTTGTATGTTTGTTCAGAAGGAAAATCTTAGTAATAAAGTTAAGCATATTTTTTAATCCTAAACTGTGAGTGTCAATCTGTGATTAAATATTAAAAAGAGTCCACTGTCTTTAGGATATTTAGATTCTAAATAATTGAATTTTCACCTTTTGAAATAATAATCTTAAATTATGATTTGTGATGAACATGGGATTGTTTTAGCATTTAACTCTTAAATCAGTATCTAAAATCTTGAAAAATGGGTTAAATGAAGACTGGCAGTGACATTATTATGATCATGTCATAATATAAGCACCCGGACGCTTCTGTAGGTTAGACCCAGAGTGTAGACCAGGTTGGGAAATCATTCCCACCACATATCTTCCCCTTTCTAGAGAAAGGTGGGAGAAAGACAGGGAAACTTACCAACCAAAAAGTACACAATCGATGGAAAGAAATGCCAAAACTGCAATTAAATTATAATTGCATACGGCAGATGCTGTATGAAAGTCCACCCACAGGTTCATTAGATTAGGAAAAATATTTCTGGTTGCACAATGGTATTGCTTGTTTGATGGAAAAGTCTGTGTTTGTTAAAATCTTTCTGGATTATATAAATTATCCCTTAATGGCAGAAAAAAAAAGTTTCCAATAATGCGTTTCTGTGTTTGGATTACCATTATTACAGTAACTACTATTTATTAAGTGCTTTCTCAGTGTTAGGTACTATGCTAGGGATTTTATATATAATATCTGTGACCCCTTCAACAACCCTGTAACAAGGTGCTAGTTTTGTCTGTTTAATCTTTCAGAAGTTTAAGCAGACAAGAGTAAAAGTAACTTGTCCAAAGCCATGCAGGAAGTAAATTGTAGAGCTAGCTTTTTTAACTCCCATTGCTTATGGTAATCTTTCCATTTGACTTCACTGTATTGTCTATTTGAGAAAATTATATTCTCTTAATTCTGGCATCAAATTACCCAAGGCCTTATGTTTCAAAATATTTGTTTTTTTAAGACAATGAAACGACATAAAATATCATTTTCAAGCAAACTGCTAAGATGGGAGGAAAAATAACATATTTTAAATAGCTTTATATATTAACATAGAATTTTTTTGCCCTGTGCTAAAACTAACAACAAAAATCATAAAGCAGCCATATAATTGAACAAAGGATAAAAGTGTTTGTTATTATTTCATTTGTTTATTTCTAGGCAGTTCCCTTTAAACATTCATCTAAATAATCTGTATTTATCCTCGTAGTTTTGCAGCATCAAATTTTGGGATATATTCTTATGGAAAGTATTTTTCATATTGTTTTTAATATTGTGTAAAATGACTTACCAAAATAATTGTTTTTCTTATGAAATATATTTTTGTGAAAATAAAATACAACCATACAATAATGAACTAACCAAAAAATAGATGTTTGGAAAGAAATGTCATGTTGCCATTTTTCCTCTTTGTTATAGTTCATTAGGACTTTTATAGCAGATTTAATTAGAATGCATCTGAAATTTAGCTAACTGATTGCTCTGTGTTATATGAATTTTAAACAAACAGGAATATTTGTGCCAATGCTAATATTTATACTTTAACATTTATACTTTGAAACTCACTGATTTTAGAAAGTAAATATTATCATAAAAGTTAGTTTTTTAGAGTCAAATGTGAAAAAAGAATCATATTTTAAAAACATTTGAGAATTATCATTAAGTGGTTTGAGTGAGAACTTCAACATTTAAAAGTGAGTGTTTTCACGAATAGAAACAGAACTTACACTTTAAGTGGCTTTTGAGATAACATTTCAGAATAATCAAATGAGTATTTCAGAATTCTCAGTAGACCTAACATATAATTATCATGCTCAAAATTACAAATGGTAAGTCATAATTCTTCAGTAAGAAGTACAGCTCAGAAATACATTAGTCATATTTTTCCCTTTAGAAAAATAATACATACAGGAAAATGTAATTTTCCGAGTTAGATTAGTTCAGAATAGGGTAGCGGATATGATTTCTATCAAAAATATATGTTACAGAAAACAGAACAGCTCTAACTTCAAATCAGACCAAACCAATAAACAAGTTTTAAAAATTGCCTGAACATGTGAGTTTTACTTATGACATTAATTTCTTGATAGGTAATTATTTATAACCCAGTAAATAAAACTGTGAAAAGCAATTTCGTATTTGAACAAGTAATATTATTTTAATATTTTATGTTTAACATAATACAGTGGAGTTGTACTTTGGCATATCCTTAAAATTTCCTTAGGTAGTTTATGAAGCATATCATACACATTTTTGTATAACCTTGTAGAGTAATATGTATATATAAAAATGTATATAATTTTGTAAGGCGTATAATTCCATAGCGAAATCATATTCAATTTAAAACATCTATTTAATTTCTTAAAATACCTCACATCCAATTCTCTTATTCTTCATTTCATAATTATTTTCATTTTCTGGCAGTTATTTTACTAGTTTCTTTCTATGTCAACCAGGATCTTCCTATGGTTTTTTTTTATTTGCATGGGCAGGCACCGGGAATTGAACCCAGGTTTTCGGCATGGCAGGCGAGAACTCTGCCTGCTGAGCTACCGTGGCCCTCCCTCCCTATGGTTTTTAATTCTTAGGGTTCTCCCCTGGTGAAGTTAGCAGCACTAGTTGTCCACTTGGACAAATGAGTTTGTTAGTCAAGTAAACCTTTAAAATAATTCATACTTTTTTCGGTGAATTTGCCAACTTGCATCGGCTATTTCAAGCTTTATTGGATCCTTTGCTCAAGGATCCTTGTCTAGGATTATATAGTGAAATAGCAGTTTCTTTCTTTTATTCTTTTTTTTTTAGAAGAGGCCAATAAGTAAAGAGAAAATACAGAGAACTAAAATTTGTCCAAAGCTTCCTATAGTGTTTGGCACTCTACAAATGTTTTATAATGTCATTCTTATAACATATAATATCTGTCTAGTGTGTATTTATTATATTCAATTTCTAGAGGAATAGACTGATTTAGCATGATAAAGCCCAACATCATGCAGATTGTAAGGTGGTGGATTGAGAACTTGAACTCAAGTCTAAGTTCAAAGTTCTTTTCATTCTACCATTATGCTATGATACTGATTTTTCCTGATTTAACAGAAAAAAAATTGAATAATCTTTTAGCTGGAGAAAGGGCATATAATATTTGTTATTGTAGCAAGAAACAAGAAAATTAGTTTGTCAGTAGATTTAGAGTTATTTTTTCTGGTATATTTGACTTTTACTTGTATATTTCTCCTAGGTTATTTTATTTTCGTATGCTGACTATTAGGAGTAAGTTTTTTTAAACATCTTTTATTGTGAAATATAACATATACACAAAAAGTGGCAAATTTCAAACTACATTTTAACAAGTAGTTATAGAACAAATTTCAATGTACAGTATGAGTTACAGTTCCACAGTTTCAGGTATTTCCTGTTAGCTGTTCTAAGACACTAGACACTAAAAAGAAATATCAATATCATGATTCAGTAGTCATACTCATTTGTTAAATGTTATCTTCTCTATTACAACTCTTTCTTCTCCTTTGATCCTTTTGCCAATCTTTAGGGGTATTGGGCAATGACCATTCTAACTTCTTGAAAAATGACATTATGGGGTAGGGAGATGCATCTGGTTGCTCTTGGAGAGACTGGTAACTCTGGGTTTTAGAGCCTATCTGTCTTAGGAACCACCTGGAGGTTTTCAATTTCTGAAAAATAAACTTGGTGAGCAAAATTTTTATACAGTCTCAGGTACAGTCCTGGGTATTCTTTAAGGTTTACAGGAAGACTTGGTTGGGGCTTGGCATACCATGGCTATTAGAAGTATCTAGCTGGAGTTTGTATAAGAGTAACCTCCAGAATAGCTTCTTGACTCTATTTGAAAAGAGTGAGTTTTTATTTATACTTTTGTATGTAATCAGTATTGCTTTATGGGTTTAGTTTTTGTCTCATTTGTCGTATTGATTTCACTTTTCAGTTTTCAGTATTTTTCTCTTTTTGCTTTATTTTCTTACTCTCATTGTATTATTTCTATCAGAACTCAGAAATATTGCCTTATATTATTTTTTCACTTATATTTGAATGTTTTGATACAATGGATGTGCATTAAATGTACAAAGTATGTATATGGAAATTTAGTGGGGTTTTTTTGTATGCTACTTCGTGGGAGTCACATTTCCTTATTTTTCCATCTGAGTATCTTATTATTGCATTTGATGAATTGTTTTGTTGTTGTTTAATTGTTTGAGTTTTGTTAGTTCATTTTGGGAAGTGCATGGACCGAGAATCAAACCCAGGTCTCCTGCATGGCAGGCAAGAATTCTAACTGAACTATCCTTGTGCCCCCTGTACATGAAATTTAATTCATGAATTATGCATAGAGTAATACTGGTTATTTGTGATCTTTAGTATAACTATTCTATATTAAATTGGAGAGTAAAAGAAAACATGACCAAAATATAGTTTAGAAGAATATTGTTCTTTACACTAGACTCTTGAATTCTGTATTACATCAGCATACTCTTATGGGGTAAACGAACTATGTGGGGCAGATTCATCCTTGTGCTTAGTAATTTTGATTATTCTTTCATTATGTAAATTAAATTTGCCAAAATTATTCATGTTCATAGTACATTGATATTTCATAAAAATCTTTTTAGATTGAGAACAAGATAGACCTTTAGTTTCCTCAGAGTAAAGTACCTTTTCTTTCTGTGCCTTCACCCCATCTCTGTTTTCATTTGAAACTTCTCTGCATACTCAGATCACTAGAGTGGTATGGAAATAAGATATTAGAACTTCTCTTTACATATTTTTATCCAAAAATTAGGATAAATTAACTTTTACTAATAATACATGGTTTATCATAGGTAACCTTTCTTGATCTTTGCGTTATTATCTAAGATATTCAGTAAGAAGAATGGGCACTGTGAAATTTTGGGGGGATTGAATATACATCCTCACCTATAATACAACATGGTACATTTTTGTGTGTCTTATTAATGGATTTATAATTATATTTATAGTTTTAACTGAACTGGCCTTCACAAAACAGAGACTTGGCTTAAAAAGAGTTCTGCAAAGAACTATTGGATTGAAAGTAATACTAAAAATATAGGTGCAAATGAATAATAAGATGATGGTGAATGTGAGTTAAATGCCCTGTATCATTTAATACAGCTCAAGGAGCAGAGAAGCCTGAGGGTAAGAATAGGAAGGATACCTTAAAGATGCCAACAATAATGTAGTGCTGCTGGTGAAGGCAACATGAACATCATTTAAAAAGTGCATCAGAACATTAAAACACATTCAGAAAAAGACTTTGGATATTTGAAGAGTATAGAAAAGTTTAAATTAAAAATTTAGAAGAATTGAAAGAGAGGATGGGAATACCTTGAGACTTGAATTAGTTACCTGTAAGATCAATTTAAAGTACAGTGCGTAAAAAGAAAAAGGTGAAAATCATGTGGAACAAAAGATATCTGAAGATAGATCTAGGAATTTCAGGAGGCAATAAGTAAGGAAATAATAAGTAAGGAAATAATATGAAAATTTCCAAGCTGAAGAGGGATTTATGTTTGCATATTGAAAGAACTTCGGCTGAAGAGAACAAAAACTTAAACTTAGTCATTTCTTGGTAAAATTCCTGAACTCTTAAGATTAAAGACAGGACTATCTTGTTTGCAAGAATTTAGGGAATTTATCACCCATATCTCTTGTCTGAAAATAACATTTGAGAAACGAATCTAACCAAGCCAGGAAATGAATCAGAAAATAGTGACTGCAAAAGTGTGTTTTGAAGAATAATGCCCCAAAATGTCAAGTATGAAAAAGAACAGTATAGAAAGATTTGCCTTAAGTGAGATTAGAATATTCTGTAGAGCCAGTACAATCACACTGGTAAGGTACTGATTAGAAAGGATGAGTGGAATTGAATAAAGAATCATGAAATCGATCCTGCTATATGTGTGATACACAGACACACCCACACATATATGATAAAGTTGGTTCTGTAGTTCAGTGAACAACAGATGATGTTTTTAACAATGATGCTCACTGAATTATTATGCTTAAAAATGGTTGAAATGACAAATTTTATGTTATATATGCTACTACAATTTAAAAAACCCACAAAACTAACACATGATGCTGGTCCAGCTGACTACCATTCTGGAAGATAATTAAGTTAAACTTCTACCTCATACCACATGTAAAAAATGTTCTGAATGGATTAAAATATAAAAATTCAGTGAAAAAAATCTTACAAGGAAATCAGGGAAACGACTACAGTTTAAGAGTGGGGTGATCTTTTAAATCATGACTGGAAGCTAAGAGTTTATCAACTAAAAAAGTGATATGATAGAGTTCATAAAGATTGAAAACTTTTTGTGTGGCAAATAATACCATAAACAAAGCTAGTAGACAAGCAAAATATCTTTTGTAAAAAGATGTGCAAAAAAAAAATAGGGGACAAAAACTTAATATATAAAATATACAAAATTCACGATATTCAGAGTTCTTAATTTTGGCAGAAAACAAAACAATCAACAAAAAAGGTGGAAATATAGAAAATATAATAAAGAAAATAGTAGAAAAATCATTTCATTTACTATATGTATATTTAACTTAGGGAATGCAGTTCATTTTCAAAGGAACATAGATATGTAAGATTGTAATTTAATATAAAGAATGAATAACTCACCTAAAGCTTGAGAACTAGGGATTTAGTTTAGACCATTTGAAGTAGAACGAAGTGTGAGTGATATTATTCAGTTACATAATTTCTGAGTCCTAAGCCCAATTTTGAAGATGTGGAGTAGTGGAATGTTTTAATATTTAAGTTCTAAACTGCCAATGATAAAGTAATGATGATAAATAAATTAGGATATGAGGCATTATATCTGAAAGCATTTTTTCAGTCCTACCCATTAGGCAACTCTTTGACTGCTTTAGAAACTTTTAAATTATGTCTCTACATGAAAAACATTACTGATACTATTAACTAAATTCATATTCCTAAGGTATAGAACATATTACACTCAAACAACAAAATTAATAACCAATGTAGTTTCCTTACTTCCTTTAATTTTCTTTAGAAAAATATATTGTGCCATTGAACTTTTATTTAACTATTTTAGCCTTCCTTTTTTTTTTTTTGTCATGTACAGACTTAAGCCAGTTTCCCCTATAAAATTTTGCATGCCTTATAAAATGGAAAATTTTAGGTTTTTCTTTTGGTAGATTTGAAAGTAATTCTCTTACCAAATTCTGCCATTCCTGTAGATATATTTATGTAAACATTTATTACTAAGCATAAAATATTTCATAAGAGTCTTAGGAGACTCAATGTAGTCTTAACAGTCTCTTTTTAGGTGAGCCTTTGCATATCTTATATAAAAGGTTCTTTTAAGGTATGTCAACAGAAGACTCCGAGATAGCAGCATTTATCAAAGTGCAAGGGAGTCAAACTTTACATTCACGCAAAACAAGTATTTAAAGGAAAAACTGAGCAACATTAACAATTTTAAATTAGTTTATTCATGATGGACATGAGCATCTTCCTCACATCATTATAATATAAAAACTGTCATTATTTCAAACATTAGCATAGCAAAATCAGGGATAAAATTGTTTTGTTAGGGAGGTCATATTTATGGAACATATTCAAGGTTTTTATTTTGGAAACTAGAACAGTTAGAAGGAACCTGTTATTTTTGGTTGAGCTTAAAGATGCAAAGTTTCTTTTTTGCTTCCCGACTTTGGTATATGAAGTGCGTAATCATATTGGAAGCTAGGCAACAGCCGGGTAACAGGTCAGGTTTTACTCTGCAGGTAGACGTAGAAATATACAAAAGGTAGGGTTCCATTAACCTTATGATCAATATTAGGCAACCGGAATTCTCTGTCTCACTGGTCAGGAGACCATTTATTGGTAAGTGTTGGGTACATCCCTGTGTTTAAAGGCTCAGATCTACAGAGCTCACAATGTATGTGTAAATGGGTGTGTGTGTGTGTTTGTGTGTGTGTTTAGACCTCAAGGGCACGTTTTAGTTATGATTGGTTTATGCTTGGCTTTTACAACATTAGTCATTTATATATAATGTTCATTGTTGTAGTTTGCTAGCTGCTGGAATGTGATACACCAGAAATGAATGGCTCTTTAAAAAGGGAATTTATTAGTTTACAGTCCTAAGACTGTGGAAATGTCCAAATTAAAGCAACTCTATAAAAAATGTCCAAATTAAGGCACCAACCAGAACTTAAGGCACTTAAGAAAGGTTGATGAAGTTCAGGGTTTCTCTCTCAACTGGAAAGGCTCATGGCAAATATGGCGATGTCTGCTAGCTTTCTCTCCAGGCTTCTTGTTTCATGAAACTCCCCCAAGGGCATATCCCTTCATCTCCAAGGTCTCTGGCTGCATGGGCTCTCATTTCTTGTGGCTCTCTCCAAAATGCTTCCTCTTTTAAAGGATTCCAACAAACTAATCAAGACCCATCTGGTATGGGTGGAGTCACATCTCCCTCTAATGAAAGATTAATACCCACAATTGGATGAGTCACATCTCTGTGGAGATAACCTAATCAGCCTGTAGTACTGAATAGGGATTAAAAGAAAGGCTGCCCTCACAAGATTGGATTAGGATTAAGCCATTGCTTTTCTAGGTTGCGCAAATCCTTTCAAACCAGCACATTCATTTATAATTTATTTTTGTTTATTTAATAATATAGTAAATACACATAATAAATAATATAATAGGATAAATGTAATTAATCTAACAAATATATAATATAGGATAATTGACATAACGTAAAATGTAATGTAATGTATTACCCATAGAAGAACTTTATCAGTAATTTAAATCTACCTGTGGTTCTTTTCATTTCCTTCTATGTCCTCTAGTCTTTTCTCATTTTATGCTCACAGCGCAATATAAAAAAACCCTTTAGTTAACATCCTCACCATTGCTTATTATTTAAGAGTTCTTTCCTTTCCTCACCAGTTAAATGAGTATAAAGCAATCTTATTGTGGTCTTAATTTGCAGTTTTTGAATACAGAGATTGAGCTTCTCTTCCTGTGATTATTAGCCATATGTGTTCCTTTTTTGAAACACTTGTTTGTGTATTTTGCCCATGTTTCTATTTTGCTGTGTGTTCTATAAGGAACTCTATTTTTCCCTCTCATTTGACACTTTCAAGTTTAGTGGTCTAGTTGCCAGGATAGCTCTGATCATTATTACTTAGGGACCATAGTTCTTTCTGTCTTGTTCCTCTGCCACTCCCTAGGATGTTGTCCTAATCTGTGTAGTCAAAACTGTATTCTAACTCATAAAAAGGAGAAAGATTTTAAGTCTAGCATAGCAATTTTTATAGCAACCAAGGCAGATGTCACATGTGTCACTTCTACTCATATTCTTTTGATAGGAACTTAGTCTAGCTCCAAAGGAGTCTGGGTATTGTAGCTACTACCTTTTCAAATGTGTGCTCAGCTTAAATTATATGACCATGGAAGGGGTATGGGGATCTTGACACGTAAGTATCTGTTTTTTGCCACGGATTGTTTTTTAATTGATTTAAAAGAGTTCTTAATATATTCCTGTTATTAATCTTTTGTTGTTAAATGTATTGCAAATATTTCCCTATTTGTGTCTTGTCTTTTTGCTTTCTTTACCATATCTTTTAGTGAACATAACTTTTTAATTTTAATATAGTTAACTTATTCAGATTTTTAGGTTTAGTACTTTTATGTGTCTTCTTTAAGAATTTCTTACTTGCCCCAAGGACAAGATGATATTTTCCTTTATTAGCTTCTAAGGACACAGGAAATTGGCTGTCATAAAACTTTTTTGGACAGGAAAGTAGTCTCAATTTGATAATTAAAATGTCTAATTCTTCTGTGTAATTTTAAATTACCTCCAGGGTTTTTAATTGTTAAATTAGTATCTGATAGTACATGTCCAGGCTTTTTCTGTTGACACCCTTGACCCTCCAGATCCCTTGGGCAGGATCTGAGATTATTCCATATGGGCTCTCTATTCCATGTAGCCCACACCCCAAATTAATGTTAATGCATTGTTTGTCCTAGAGAATCATGGAAATGCAGACCAATCTCAATGCATAAGCACTCTCCTTGCTGTGCCACTAAAGCAGTTGGCTCTTCTTTTTCCCTCTGGATTTTCTGGGTTGGAGTCAGTCCCCATTTGATGGAGTTCTACAACAAAAAGGGCATGCATTTTAAAGTTCTCTGAGTGGTTCCATTGTAACTGCCCTTACCAGACTTGAGGTCAAGGAAGTGGCATCTTCCATACATCTCTTTGGGGAGCTCATAGCACGACTCTCTCCTAATATAGCCTCCTTGCAAAATCCTCTGTCTTTCAATCTCTTGACTCTTTTATATTCTCCAGTTGGGCAAGGGGATTGAAGTACATGACACAGGATATTGGATATTTCTTTGAAAATTAGTATACCTTGAAATATATATATATATATTATATCTTAGGCTCTTGGTTTAATATGCTGTCATGTAATTCCTTAGGAGCTGACCTCATAAACTCTTGTGGATGTTACAGAATGTGACTAAAATTTATTTTTTTGATATTTTGAAATTAGTTTAGTCTTCAAGTTTTTCTTAGAGTAGTATAGCTTTTAAATGAGTTTACTGAAGGAATATTTACTCTGAAAAAGACAATGTGGAAAATAATTTATTATGCTGCCAAACCTTAATGATGTTTGGACTGCTTGGCATGCTTTTTTTTAGGTGGGGTTTCCCCAGAGGTACTGAGACAAGGTGCAGATAGTTTACTTGGGAGGAAACACTAATGGTAGGAGGGATCTAAAGTAAGAATGGAAATTTAATAGAGAGGGCTTTATATAGCAAGTTCCTCTTGTGGACAATTGGAGGGTAAAGTCACTGAGGAACTCTTGGAGACAATGTAGAACATGTCTCAACATTGTTCCTGCAGAAGAGAGAAGTTTAAATATGCATCTACCAACTGTATCTGTATTGATTAAGAGCTGCTTCTGAGGATATTAATTCTTTGGCACTTTCAGCCTGGTCTGGCCATGGACCAAGTGTGCAGGTGTGCTGCTGTTTGTGGTAAGCAGAGCTGAGACTATTGGTATAGCACTTACATTGACTGCTATACCTGCCATAAAACACATTATGAATGAACTTTAAGTACGATTTTTCTACAGATTTACGTTTTTGAAATTACACTAGACATTATGAGTCTTTATGTCATAATGTCTACCAATGAATTTCCTAGTGAGTCAAGAAAAGGAAGGTATAAATAAATAATGAAATTAATTGATTCTGTTAGAGGAAGAAAACATTTGAACAATTCAGGGTTAAGGTGAAGATACTAAATCTTCTACATTTAATATAATGTTTAGGAAGAGTTGCATAGGAAGTTATATATTATTTGGGAGTAATGCCTTTCAAAAAATATTTCATATATCTGTATTAAATGTATGCAGGATTATGTTGCTTTGGAGTTCAAATATAATAATGTTTTTATCTTCATCATAGTGCACAGTATTGCTACATTTTCTTTTAGAGTATATTCAGTACAATGGTTTTCAGTAATCATGTAGTTGTGAATTCTAAGAGCAATTGTCAAAAGCATGTCACCAGCAATTCTTAATACTTACTATGTGCCAGATACAGTGTTAAGTATTTTATATTCGTATTTATTAAGGTAATATTACACAGATGAGAAAATTGCGGCTCAGAAATGTTAAGTAATTTGCCTGAATTGATGCAACTAGTAAATGAAAACAATAGGATACAAATCTAAATCTGCCTTAAATAAAACTCATGCTCTTAACCAGTGTACAGCCATTGTGATATAACAACCTCTTTATTAGGAATATGGATTTATATTTTTTGTTGAGAACTTATTAAATATGATATATTTAAGGCTTTGGTCCTATTATAGACATAGACATTAAGGAAATGTTAAAATACATAAAAATATAACTTTAATGGTAGATATTGTTTTAAAGTATACTTTGTAAATCTAATGTTTAAAAGTAGGTTATATATTGTGATTTTCCTGTCAAAGGAAAGCATTTGTATACAAAGTAAATATCAGTTAGCTGGATATTTTGCTACCGTAGAACCACAGCATGCATGTATTCATTTAACAAACCTCTATTGTATACAAAATAGCTACTGGTCTTGGTCCTAGAGATGGAGATGGAAAAGAAAAATAATCCTTGACCTCATGGAGTGTATCTTCTAGCAGGGAAAAAGCTAATAAATCAAAAACCATATTATAACATAAGAAAGTGATTGTTGCTATGAAAATCAAACAAGGCAGAGTAAGGGGATAGAGTTTTCTGGAGTAGTCAGCAAAAACCTTATGGAATAATCCCTGATCAGATTTGTATTTTGGAAAGAGTACTATGAACCACAATAGCACAATCTATAGAATACATTGGAATCTGTCCTACAGAATATTATGCAAAAATTACAGAGAAAAGGAGATTTCAATATGTACCTGGATAAACTATAGTGTTAAGTGAGAAAAGTACGTGGCAGAATAAAAGATGAACATGATCCCATGTTGGTAAGGAGCAGTTGAAAACAAGACAAAATATTTAGGCAGAAATGTCCAGTGGGCAATAGAATATATAGACCTTATTATACTCTGAAGAGATATCTTGAATGAAAATATGGTTATAGTAATAATCCTGAGCCTTTGAATACAGATAACCTGTTCACGCATCACACTTCAGGAACTCTCTTTGCCAGAAGCATTTTTCCTTTTCTCTGGTGTCCTCTGAGTCTGTCCTCATTACTTCAGGCTCTTCTTATTTTGCTAAACAATTTGTGAAATAAGCTCCTTCTCTAGCTTTTTGACTTTACGCCACCCTGAGTTAGATTTTGCTCTGTTGGCTTTGGTGCCTCTGTAGTTCAAATTAACTGTTGCCCCCACCCTCTGCCTTATGGTGTTCACCCTAACTAGGCGAGGCTAGTTCCTCTGGCTTTTTAGCCAGGAGACAAAATTCTGAGAGAAGCCATGGTTATGAATGAGATAACCTAGGGAATGTGTGCACATTTTAGAATAATAAAAGAATTTGAGATGTAGGAAAAAACCCAGTGAAGCACCATCATTTAAGGGCAGATGGTAAAAGTTTTGATTCAGAAATTTGATTTTCTATTATAAAAGTATCTAAAATGGTTAGTAGAATTTTTCCTTAGTTCCATCTAGTTCTGAGTCTTACAGCAATACTCGTGTTTTCTTTCTAGTGTATCTCAACTATGCAATTAAGACTTATTTATTAACTGGAGTTTTAAGTGGAACATTAAAAGAATCTCTTAAGTGTGACCTTACCTGTTACAGATACATATTTTCATAGAAAATATGGTTATTTATGGAAAAATTAATTTGTACATTAATTTTATGTACGTATGAATGTACATTTTCCACCTGTAGTATTTTATGATTTTATGTATAAATAAACCATTCTATAAATTTCAGGTGAAGTCACTAAGTATAATTGTGTGGTGCCTTATAGGTGAATAGTTCTGGCAGCACTGTATTCCAGTTGTTGAAATATAGGTTTGAGAAAATAGTAATTCCAATTTCTTGATATTATGTGTATGAGTGTACAGTGTATAAATTAATATGTAGCACCTCAGCATAGGTTTTTTATCTGTATTCCAGAGAGGTTTTATTTTTTTAACTTTGGTCTTTATTTCTGTGTGCCTTTCCTGTTAGTATGGAATGGTGTTTCTGCCAGTTTTCATGATGTCAATATCTATGTGGAACTTGCTTTAATTTGTCTAGCCTTGGACTGTTTATCAACTGATAATGACCTGAGTGTTCCAGAAATATATCTTCTTAGTAAGAAGTACAATTATAGATTGCAGTCAGACAGATTAATAATGTAAGAGAGTTTACAATGTAAGGATGGGAATAGCCTACATGTAAACAAATTATAAAGTGTTGAGCTTTAAGGCATTTTATAGCTTCTTTATCTTACAGGAAAACCAATCTATGTTTTACAGAAAATCTTGATCAGGAATGTGAAAACTCAGAAGCAAAATTTATCTAGCCAAACATTCTGTTCAGTAGTTATTGAAAAAGTTGGAAGGGATAAGTGGAAAGCCTGTTTGTAATAACTGCTCCTATCTTTTCCTCTTCCTGTTCTCTAGAAAAGACCTAGCAGGTGGACTAATAATATTAGCAAGCATGAAGTACTGTGTCTATAGCTGCAAAAGTCACACAAACTAGATTTTCATACACTTGCAGGTTAAATTATGTTCTTTCTAAACAATTTTCTGAGTAAAAATAATTTGCCAGCTCTTATAATAGATTGCAGAGGAAAATTCACATTATTGTATCAGTCAGGATAGGTTAGGTTATATTGTGACAGCAAACAACCCTTTCAATTTGGGTTCTTTGGAAGGCAACTTTGAGATGTAATTTAGTGTTCAGAATACTGCTTAGATCCTGGCTGTCAACACCTGAGGAAGTGAGGTGGGCAAGATTGGGCAGAGGGAGAAGGCAGACTTAACATCCCCAGCCAACCCCATGGGGGAACTCTGGAGTTGAAATGACCCATAGGAGTTATCCCTCTTTAGCATGAAATGGCTTGGCCTTGATCAGTGACTGTGTGAGAGTAACCTAGGAAGGTAGAACGTTGGGAGAGGAAGCTCTCTATAGTGAAGGGAATCTTTGCCAGGGCTGGTAGCTGTAGGTTGTCTACTGATAACAATACTGCAACAGATACCTGAAGGGGTGTCTATGCAGTGCATAGTTTGTTCCTTATGCCACACAAATTCACTTCTTCAAATATATGTTTTGAATAGCTCCTCCAGGATTCTAGTGGGCATTTCTTCCTGGATGATACTGAGACTACCATTACTCTGGCTTTTGCAGCTGGTCTCAGGGCTGCAACTGTTACTCATCATTCTTCCCAATCCCCAGCCCCTGGTAACAACTAATCCTTTTGTTTCTATGCATTTATCTATTCAGAATATTTCATGTAAATGGACTCATGCAATATGTGACCTTTTGTGTCTGGCTTCCTTTATTTAGCATAATGTTTTTAACATTCATCCACATTTTAGCATGTATTAGTACTTCATTCCTTTTTGTGGCTGAATAATATTCCATTGTGTGGTTATACCATGATTTGTTTATCTGTTCATCCATTGGTGGACATTTGGGTTGCTTCTATCTTTTGGCTGTAGTGTTGCTACGAACATATCTGTACATGTTTTTATTTGAGTACCTGTTTTGAATTTTGTGGGGTATATACCTAGGTGTGGAATTGCTGGGTCATATGGTAATACTATGTCTAACTTTTTGAGGAACGGCTGGACTGTTTTTCACAATGACTGAACCATTTTACATTCCCACCAGCAGTGTATAGTAGTCTCTTGTATACTTTTGATACCCTCTCTTGTTCCAAGTTCTTTCCCTCAGGCTATTCCCATATTCTGTCTTTGCTATAAGCATAAACACTTCTTAGCTTGCTTTTTTCTATTCTTCCCATTTGAAAAGCAGAAGAGGCAGAAATTTAAAGAAAATTAAGGAGATTTTCAGTTAAGCAGTTTGAACATAAGTTTACTTCCATTCCAAGCTACTTCCTAAAACTCCACTTCAACCATCAGTAAAGAGATTAAGAGGCAAAAATTATTAAAAATAATGATAGCATTAGAGAAGAAGAATGTTAAAAATTTTTGAAGTTAGAAAGTAGCTGATGAACTGATGTTAACTGCCTTGGAAGATCTAAGGTAGCTGAAATCTAAGACAGTATTCAGAAAGAATATATTTACACTATAGAAGCCTAAGAATTCTCAGAAATTTGAGTTACCAGGTCTTCTGAAAATAGTTTTGCTTCTGGGCCTGAAAACAAAGTTTGTTTAGAAATTTTTACAATTAGCCATTAAATCCCAAATCCCCTTTTCCATTCTGTACAGCTGAGTATCTAGTGCCTCTTCCATTCTGATAGAAGAAAATAATCTCCTCTCTGTAAAGCTGAACCAAGGCATTCTGTATTTGGGTTATCAGAACATGTCTGAGGGTCTAGGTACCATTTTGAAAACAGTGAGATTAAGTGAAAGTATACATACTTAAAAATGAATCCTTTAGTGCCCTTATTCTTTCAGTTCCAAGAATGCTATAAACCAGATTTATAGCTTGTAGGCAGGAGATTAGAGGATTTACCTCAAGGGCTCTAACCAGCATAAGAGAAAGTACCTACAAATAAATTTGGGAATTTCTTACTAAAATGGTCCTACTTGATCAGAAGCCTTAATAGTCAACATGTCTTTCTCAAGCACAAAATCTTCAGCCAGCTTTGTTAGTGCCTCTTAATTTTGAGTTGGCATTTTGCAAAAAGCTACTAAATTTGACCAGAGCATCAAACAAATTGAACAAAAAAAGGAAAAAAAGAAAAAAAATTGAGGAAATTGAGATAATGCAGGGAGGAGATTACAACTTTAATCTCTATGGATAGAAGATGTTACATTCATGAAGCAAGAATGGAATACTATTAAAAAATGCAGAAAAAGCGCTCTTAGAAATAAAAAATGGGATGATGACTTGAAATAGGGAAAACTCTGAACACCATACAAAAAAACACCAAAAATGAGATGTGAACAAGCTTTTTATTGCTGCAGCAGGCTCAGAGGAATTCTTTCCAAAGTCTGAGCCCCCAATATCCTTTGTCTCTAGATTATATAGGCTAGCAAGCAGGGTGGGAGTTGCCATGGGAACAGACAGGGACAGCAGAACTTGCAGGTTGGGCATTACTATGGGAACAGACAAGGGCAGTGCTATAAACTCTAGCTGGTAGCTGATTTCTTTTGTCTGGAATGCAGGTGGGCCTAGGCATGCCTGGACGTAACTAGGCAGATGCAGCAGATACTTCGTTTCACTATCCCTTTCAGAAAGCGTGTTTTTACACATTCTTGAGAGTACACAAATTCATAAAGTCATTTTAGTAAGGAAATATATAGTACTGGGGCCACTCTTATGAACTAACTCAAAATCAAGAGATGATTTGAATATAAAATCAAGAATATTCCTGAAGGTATCATGAACAAAGGACAGCCGGAAAACAGGATAAAAGATAAGAAATTTAAGATTATTCCAGAAAACATGAATTCTGAGAAGTAGAAGTTATAAAAGTAAAAAAACAATAAAGAAAATTTAGAAAGAGAGAAAATTATCAAATGAATAATTCAAGAAAAATTTCCAGGAGCAAAGTATATGAGTTTTAAAATGAAAGAGCCACTGAACTCCAGAAAAATTGGATATAAAAATACAACAAAGTCCATCATGAAAACTGGGGATAGAAAGAAGACCCTAGAAGTTTCTAGAAAGATAAAAAACATAGATCAAATAAGTTATAGGAATCAGAGCATACAGATTTCCAAAAGCAATGCTATAAGCCAAAAGACAGTGGCATAATACCTTGGATATCTGAAAATCTTTCCAAGTTAGAATTCTGAGCTCAGTCAAACCATCATATAAGTCTTAGAGTAGAGTAGAGTTGTTTTCAGAATTGTAAGGTTTCAGAATTTACCTCCAGTGTACAGTTACTCAGGAAGCTATGGAGTTATATATCCTATTGAAGTATGGGATTCAATAAATAAATAAAATCAGATACACATGAATCTATGGAATATCTAATAGATGGGAAACGTGGAAGGGAATCCTTGTGATGATGTAGAGTGCAAGAGAGCATTGAGTTCAGATTGGATAAAAAGAATGGAGTTTCAGGAGGGATGGCTCCAAGGAGTAAATGGAACTTTTAGATAACTTGGTGTATTAGAAAATATTGAGAAAAGATGTACAGATCTGATAAAGAGTTAGGGATGAACAAGCAGTAGATACATACAAAACTAAGCAAAAGAATGCAAAAGTAATTTGTGGGGAATGTAAAATATTGTTCAAAATAAAAATGTAATCATAGTATATTACATGGATTAGCTATGAATAATATATCATATAATAATTCATATTGATTAAAACAAAATTATAAATATACTGGGAGGATGGAGGGATGGGAAATGTATGTGCATGTGTGTAAAAGAGCTAAGTCTTCCTTAATTTAAAGAACTCAATAGGTATTGTCTGAAAGTGAGAACTAGGCCAGCCGTTTAGAATAAGGAAGTAAATAAAAGAACAAATCCTTTCTAGCTGTTTATTTTGAATTAAAAGAGCTTATCTCTGAGATTCTGTAATAGACATTGGTGAGATAGGAGATAGGAGACTTTTTTGTTACGATCCTTGTAGGATTATTTGACTTTTGAAATTGCACATGTATCTTTAGTTAAAAACAGGTAAATGAATAAACAGTTTGATGGTTAACTTCACATGTCAACTTGGTCAGGTTACGGTGTCCAATTGTTGGTCAAACAAGCATTGGCCCGATTGTTACTGTGGGGATATTTCGTGGACTTAAATCATCAATAAGTTGATTGCATCTATAGCTTATTATATCTGCGATCAACTGAGGAAATTGTCTTGAGAGACTCATTCAGTGAGTTGGTGGCTTTAAAGAGAGAAGTGATGATTTCAGCAGTCAGAAGAGAGAATTTCCATCTCTGCTTCAGCTAGCCTGCTTCTCTTGGGGAATTCTTCAAAGATTTCATCAGAGTTCCCAGCTTGTAGCATGCTCCTATGAAATTTGCACTTGCCCATCCCTACATTCCCATGAGGCAATTATAAAAATCTCGTAATATTTACATTTACCTCCTGTTGGTTCTATTTCCATAGAAAACTCTGCTAATACAAATAGCAACAACAATAAATAATTAAGCAGAGTACAAATTAGTCGGTTAAAAATAAATGTTCAGAATGGTTCTGGGAAAATTGAGAATATGGGAAAAATTAAGTTAGTTACCTAAAACATATGCAAAAATAAGTTTCAAATGGATTGAAGACCAAAATAGTAAAAGCCAAAAATGTAAAAGTTTTAGAAAATGTTAAAGAGATTATCTTTAAATTTGTTGGTTTAGGAAATTAAAAAGCAAAGATCAAATGATAAATTTTACCAAGTTAAAATTCAAATTTCTGTGAAATAAGACTCCATAAAGTAACTGAAAAGATAAATCACAATATAAAGGAAAATATGTTAATGCATATACCCAACAAATAATTAGTATCTAGAATCTATTAAAGATTCTTCAAATCAGTAAGAAAAAGACAGTCAATTAGAAAATTGGGCAAAACATTTAACCAGTAATTTTTCAGAGGAGTAAAAATAAATGCTCTCTTAAAGTGCAAATAAATGCTTGATGTCACCAGTAATTGGAAAAATGCAAAATAAACCATTCATCAGACTGGTAAATATTAAAAAGTTAGCTAGAGCTACATGTTGGAGAGACTGTAGGTACCTCATGTACTGCTGGTGTGAGTGTAAGTCAGTGTAGTTGTTTTGGGGATCAGTTTAGCAAAATCTAGTAAATTGAAGTTGTGACTTTTCTTAAACTTAGTAATTTTCTTAGACATATACCTAGAGAAACTCTAAAATATGTACACAAGAATATCTATACAACAATGAGCATACCAACATGGCTCGTAATAGTAAAAATCTTAAAAGAATAACAACCTTTAATAATTTAATGGATAAATATGATTTGGTATAATCATAAAATGAAATACTCTAACATGGTTAAAGTGGACAATAGTGCCATAAATTTATATAAATCTCAAAGAATCAAATGATAAAAGCAAGTTGCAGAGCAACATATAATGTATCATTTATATTAATATAAAGTTTTACAAATTATAATATTGTATATATCATAAGTATTGAAACATTCATAATCTAATATAGCATAGTGGTTGCTTTTAAGAAGGCAGAAATGAAGAAACTAGATTTGGGGAGTGAGTATACATGGACCTTCACCCATATCTGTAATATTTTATTTTTTTTAAAAACTCCAGAGTAAACATGGTGAAATGTTGGGTCTTGACAAAGCTCAGTAATTATATATATATATATATATATATATGTAGGTGCAATTAATGCTATTCTTTAGACTATTCACTGTGCAGAAAAATTTTATCTTTCTCCCAAGAGAATTTGAAGAAAGTTTAAAAAAAAAGCCCAACTTAATGCTAGTTCTTGTTCTCTCAGCTCTTTTTCCTGACTCATTTCTTGGATGGTTGTTTTGAGCAGTCCTTGAGAATCTGCTTTCCTTTCATCCCTCTGTGTGGACTGTTTTGGATGCTAGGCCAAATTACATACAGTTTAGCCCCAGATAAACTCAAGCTGTTGGGTTACTCTCTTTTCTGAACTCCAGGTGTCCTGATATGACCTTGAAGTTCTTCCTTTTGGAGATTTTTTTTTTTTAATAAATTGGTTTTTGAAAGTTCTACTCTTTCATTGGACTCACTTTCTTTTCTGTTTTTCTTGAAGCATATTCAGTGTCCTGATTCTCTGATTTCATACAATAATCAACTTTGTAAATTTCTAAATCAGTAGCCTTGTGAATTTTAAGTGTGTGTGTGTGTGGGGGGGGTGTTGGGGTTGTGTGGAAGTATTGAGATCTATCTGCCTTAACTTATTTGCTCTCCCTAATATTTCCATCTCTTTCTTTTTCAGACTATGCCCCTTATTATACCTGCTCCCTCACCCCCAAATAGGAATAATCGTTCAGAATCCTAAGTATATTTTTTATAATATCGCATGTTCATAAACATAAATTAAGGAAAAACAGTGGTAATCAAATGGACCTTGGACAACACACTAAATTTCTCCTGGGTCTAATTTTTCATTTCTAACATAGGTAATCCCTGCTCAATAAACTTAAGTGTTCTTTTAAAGAGCATTTCAAAGAATATGGACAAAAGCACTATGGAAGGGCTATATATGTGTGCAGCATATTTCTTAAATGAATTCTAAGATGTAGAATTATCAGATGATTTACTTTCATGTTTAAGCCTCTAGAATAGTATTTCCAAAAATATAATCCTTCAGAACATTGGTACTTGGGATGTTAATAGTATAATGTGAAAAATACTGCTATGATTGAAACATTGGGAATATGCTGGGTTAAATAAAGTTTAGTAATTTCCCTGGATTGGGGAATTTGTATTCTTTGAAATATGCTTTAGGAACTATATCTCAATGTATTTATATTGCTTTTGGTCTTCCAGCTTCATTTTCTAAACTGTGATTTTGGTGTTTTATCATTTTTTTTGATCTTCATTAGTGTTCTAGTTTGCTAGCTGCTGGAATGCAATATACCAGAAACGGAATGTCTTTTAAAAAGGGGAATTTAATAAGTTGCGAGTTTACAGTTCTAAGGCCAAGAAAATGTCCCAATTAAAACAAGTCTATAGAAATGTCCAATCAAAGGTATCCATCCAGGGAAAGATACCTTGGTTCAAGAAGGCCGATGAGTTCAGGGCTGTTCTCTAGTGAGAAGGCACGTGGCGAACATAGTCAGTTTCTGTCTTGGCTGGAAGGGTACATGGCAAACACGGTATCATCTGCTAGCTCCTTCTCCTGGCTTCCTGTTTCATGAAGCTCCCTGGGAGGCATTTTCCTTCTTCATCTCCAAAGCGCTGGCTGATGGACTCTACTTCATGGTGCTGCAGCTGCAGCATTCTCTGCTCTCTCTGAATCTCTTATTCTCCAAAATGTTTCCTTTTATAAGACTCTAGTAAATCATTCAAGACCCACCCAAATGGGTGGAGACATGTCGTCACCTAATCCAGTTTAACTACCACTCTTGATTAAATCACATCTCCAGGGAGATGATCTGATTACAGTTTCAAACATACATTATTGAGTAGGGATTATTCTGCATTTATGAAATGGGATTTAGGTTAAAACATGGCTTTTCTAGGGTACATACATCATTTCAAACCAGCACAATCAGTAATGATATTGAATTAAAATCAAATTTATTATTAGTGTTATAGATGTAATTAACTTAAATTCATTAAAATTTTAACTTTTATAGCTAATTGTATTTTATATTATTTTCTTTTTCCTAAGGGCTTCTGTGCTGCTAAAAATAAATTAACCTTGTTTTGCCTTGCTTATTATACTTATGTGTTTTTATTAAATACCAAGGCTTGCCTAGTAAATATGGCATGTCCAAGAAGATGAACTCTTAAATACTGTCCAGAGGAAGTAGTATTTAAGATTGCTGGCTACTGAATGTTAAATTATTTGAAATCTCAATATCTATGTTAATATACATATGTGTCTATTTTGAGGGTATATTGAAATGATGTATTACTTCTTGATCATTTTATTTTCATTGTCTTTACACGGCTCATAAATTATTTATTTTTTTCATTTTTATCTAGCTTGCAACTAACTTTGCAACTAAATCCATTCTCATCTATGAAATGAAACCTATTCTTTTGAAATATTAAATAATTAAAGTGATTTAAATGATTTATTCTGATAATTCTGTTTTCAGGAATTTTTTTAGTGAATAATATGTAATCTGTTTATTTTTTTATGTATGCATATAAAATTTGATTTAATTTTCTATTTGGTTTGCCCTTGATTGAAATTCATGAATTTTACTATATAAATCTTAAGTTTATTTAATAAAAATAGTATGATATTGAATTTATCTTCTAAAATAAAATACACCTAATTTTGTTCCTTTTAATTCTTTTTATTCTCATAAGTTAAAATTATTTGTGGGAATTTTAAGCAAAAGTTGTTTTTATTTAAGGAATTATGCTAGTTGAATAATGGTACTTCAACTTTTAATTCTACATTGTAGATCATGGAAAATTAACAAAGCCCAGTTTTTTGCTTCCTAATTTTAAGTGTTTCATCTTTAATTTAGCCAATGATTCTTTTGTAGTTTTTGTCTTGATTTATCTGTTCACTTGCTTTTTTGTTTTTCTGTTTTCTTTTTCCTAGCTTGTGATGAATGGAAAATATTACCAAAACCAAATCTTCATAGAGATGTCAATAGATTTGGACACTCTGCAGTTGTCATTAATGGGTAAAGAGGAACATTTGCAATTTTTAGAGGTCAAGAATATCGGTCTATATCATGCACACATTCTGTTATTTTAAAAAAACAAACTATAAATGAATGTCATTGGATTTTGTGTATCCGTATTCTACTGTGGAATGCATTTTGGCTTGTTAACCATATCCTTCGTTCATTTTTTGTTCAAATTTATTTAAGGGACAGGGGAAAAGAGACTACTTGCAGTCAAAGGAAAGATGCTAAGATAAAACTTCAGATAGCTTTTTTGAAACCATCCTGCATTCTTTCTTTTTTCCAGAGACTAGATAAAGAATGACTCTTCCTTAGAGTCATGATCGAACTGAAATGAGACTAGCCCCATATGTCCTATTATGGAGAATAAGGAAAGTGAGAAGAATTAGATTTTCATTTAGTTTTGTCAATAATTCAACATGTCATTTTCGACAAGTCACTTAAGCTGTCTAATTTTAATATCCTCATATCCTTGGGGATTTGGAATGGATGACCTTTAAGTACCTTGTTTAAGTTAATATGATTTTATAATTCCCAAGGGAAAAATTGGTAGTTTAATTCGAGTGATGGTAAACAATGTGCTAGCTCAATTATTAGCTTAAAATTTGTAATTCTTAATGACATTTTATAAGATCATTTTATTACCGCCTTCTCCTAATTATGTAAAAAGCCTCCAGACTTACCACATAATGATTTGATACTAGAAGCAGCTAGAAATTAACCACAATAAAACTGTGTATCTGATATCAATTTGTTTTTAAAGTGGTAATAATTGAAATTCAGAATGTTTTCATAATCATAAAACCTATAATAACCGTCTCTATTGGAATATTGTATTTGATTTTTTATTTTACATTCTTAAAAAATACAAGATATTTCTGAAGCATTTCTTTCACAATTTATAAATTAATGATATTTCTAGAAATACAAATTATGATGTTTTGAGGACATATCAAACTACTTGGTATTGGTAGTATTAATAAATTCAATATTTGTTTAGACTTCTCTTCAAATTGAATTGTTGAAAATACTTTTGATTATATTACTCTTGGTCTTTTTATTTTAAAACAGAAAAGTAAAACACCATAAGACTAACTCTATATCTAATTCTTAAATTCTGTATCTGTTTTAAAAACTTATAATCCTAGGTAGAAATTCTAAGGTATATGCTATTAACCATGTGTATAGCTATTATATATTTCTTAAAAAATTATCTCTCACCTTATTAAAACAGTTGTTACTTTCCTTTGTTCCTTCACCTTTCTTGCAATAGTAATTGACACAGAGGTTATAAAGACTTAATGTTTTCTTAATATATTGAAATTTTATCTGGAAAATCTTCAGTTAATCTCATAACAGCTCACCTAGTGTTTCACATCATATCAATTGTTAGAAATTTTATTTTAAAGAACACAGCTGACATGAGTATTTAAAAATAATGGAAAAATATATTTACATTTATGTTTAATTTTAGAAGTATATTAAGCAGAAACTTTCTTTAATATTTTCTTTAAGAGTCTTATTTTGTTTTTTTATAGGTCCATGTATATATTTGGGGGATTTTCTAGTGTCCTCCTTAATGATATCCTTGTATACAAGCCTCCAAATTGCAAGGCTTTCAGAGATGAAGAACTTTGTAAAAATGCTGGTCCAGGGATAAAATGTGTTTGGAATAAAAATCACTGTGAATCTTGGGAATTCGGAAAAACTAATAATCTTACAGTAATGTGCCCTCCTAAAACAGGTAAGGTTTCTTTTTTCCCTTTCTGGCAACCAAACTCTACTTTGCTAGAAGTTGAAAAATGTATCCAGCTTATGAGAATTACCCTAGTAGCTTTCAGAAATTAAATATTTATAATTCTGTAGTTAGAATTCTAATGTTTGAACTTAGTAGCAATTATTAATATCTTTGTTAGCTATTTTGTTTGCTTTTTTGAAATCTGCATATTTATATATATCAATATTTTTATAAGTAAGTCTTTTACTATATGTATGGTTTTGTTATGAAAGTAAGAAAATGCTTTCAAATACGTAATTTCTAAGAATTACTGTGTGCTTCTAATAAATAAATTGAAGTAATTTATTCTGCATTTGGTAGCTTTTTTTCTTCCTGAATTATTGACACACTAGACTGTAAAGAGTAAAACAATTTCTAGAATTTGATGATTAATGTTCTGCTTTTATAATCCTTATAAAATGTTGAATAAATAAATCAGACAGGAAAAATTACCAGTAAGTAGAAAAA
>PVIY010014786.1:0-21330 GCA_004026745.1 Myrmecophaga tridactyla
TTTTTCTGTTGTCTTTTTATTTCTTTTTCTAAATCGATGCAAATGTTCTAAGAAATGATGAATATGCAACTATGTGATAATATTAAGAATTACTGATTGTATATGTAGAATGGAATGATATCTTAATTTTTTAAAATTTTTTTTAATTAACAAAAAAAGTTAAAAAAAAAGATCGTAGGAATAGGGGTTTTTATAAGAAAGAAGATGAATAAAAATTTGAAAGTGGCATTGTAAAGCTAGGGAAATACAAACTTCCTCCTGACACTAAACTAGGCAGAATGTGAAAGCATATTCTAAAAGGAAAACCATATTCTCAGGAAGGGAGGTAGAAGGATTAATATGTGATGAAGTAAAAATGGGATGATTTGGTTATAATTAAGGGTTCTAGTGGTCTTACTAGGAATATTTGAGAGACAAGGAAGAAATAAGATGTGGATCCAGGAGAGAGGAAAATCAGAGCAATAAGGAGATGCAAAAATGGGTAAGTAGAGATGACTTTATGTTTTGGACACCAATGACAGAAGGGAAGCTGGTAGGAAGTGCTGGCAACAAAGATTCACAAAAAAACATTGGCATGAACTAGTAGACTTGAAGGTCATGTGATATTGGCATTTTGGCTGCCTGTTGTGATGACCAAATCAGAGATTGGGCTGTAGCCCTAAGGTTGGCATGGAGACAGAAGGGCATGTTTGAAGGTTCATCTGTGGACTCTGAGTATTCTTCTCCTGGCATGGTCAACACTCTTCTGCTTATCTCCCATGTGTGGCCTTGGTGTTCTTCTCTATGAAATGTCAATCCCTTTATCAATCCTTACCTAAGGATTTTCCAATATTTATGTTGAGTACAACCTTTATCAATTGATTTCTATGTAGGTGTGTTTCCTATAGTACTGGTATTTAAATGCCTGTTAAGGTAGGTATTACTCATGTCTCTATTTGAGGGGAACTCTGCTGCTTTCAATGGGAAGAATAATTTCCTCATAGGGACTCAAATTAAAAATTGACACCATCTTCATTCCTTTCATTGGGCAGCAATATTGAAACCTGGATACTTCCTGTGTAATGCCATTTACCTTCCTGCCATACTGTCCACTTCCAATGCATTCTTATTGTACTAATTTACAGTAACCCTCATTTGGGCTATGTAATAGTTGTTGATAACTTACAGAAGTGTATGTGTTCTTTTCTGTGCCTTTTACCCCAGGTAAAATTTCCACTGTCTTGAAGTCATCTAGAATGCTCTGTGTAAACATGAATAATGTAAGAAACATCCGGAAGGTCTGGTAAATTTTTTCTTAGTAAAAAGAAAAGAGCAATTTAGAAATTCTGACTGCAGACACATTCCCCAGAACCTTGCCTGCACCATGCAGAGCTGGGAGCATAACAGAGGTCAGACAGTGAACTGTCTTTGCTCTAGGATCAGAGGTTGTTTTTGTGTGACTTGCTCTCAAACATTATTATCTCTGATGTCCCAACCTGTTAAAATGCTGGAATTTCCATGCCCAGACCTAGCAGAGTCTGCCTGACTCAAACCACCTCTGCTTACTACTTGAACTTAACCTGAACAGCATTTGCTCATCCCTGTTGGTCACTCTGGGCTCAACCTATTGCCCTGCATTTCTAAAAAATGGAGAAGACAGGCTTTGGTGGGAGACACAGCAAACTGATAAAAAAATATTTTTTTCAGGCTTGAAATTGAATCTAGAGGGAAAGTGAGAACAAAAATCCAAATAAAGCTGAAAAACCATATACTTTGATGAACAGTGTGACACCTCACTAGTTCCCTATGTCCTGTTCTGCCCCTGCCTAATCATTATCCATCTACACAGCCAAACCAGAGCCATCTTTCCAAACACAGATCTCACCAGGCCATCACCACATTCCAAAGTCTCCTAGGGTTTCCCAACATCCATGAGAATGGGATTCAAAGTCCTAATCAGGACCTTCGAGGCAGTTGATGCTCAGGTATTAATCTACCATTCCAGCCTCATTTATTGTCATGTCTCATCCTGCACTTATGTTTCAGCCACATTGTAGTGTCCTTTCCCAGGACACAAGAAACTTTCTCACACCCCATTATCTTTGCATATATTAGCATCTAACCATAAATTCCCTTTCCCCTATATAATGTCTGAAGAACACCTGTACAACCTTCAAATCCTATCAAGTTCCAACATCACCTCTCCTGGAAACCCTCCCCAATATCTACAGCCATAGACAATGGCTCCCTCCTATATGTTCTTCTTACATATATCTATTTGAATGTTGACAACATTTTATGATGCTTATTAACTTTTTATCAGTTGTTTACATGTCTTTTTTTGATGCTAGTCTGTGAGTTTCTTTATGGCTAGGAAGTACCTTATTCATATATTTGTTCGCAGAACACAGACACATAGAAGGCATTCAAATGTGTGGAATCAAGGGGAGTTAGAGCAGTAGCCATGATGAGTTAGAGCAAATTAATTAGATTAAAATATTCAGAAAATACACTGATGATCTAATATTTCAGAATTTTCCAACAAGTCAGAAAGTGCCCACTAATCATCACTCAAGTTCTATGACATGGAACTTCTTCATATTTCAGAAAAAAAATGTCTAGCATCCTCAGTGCTGATGGATTGGGATGGCTTGACAGAGACATACTAGTATAGATGATGGAGTGCAAACTAGTGGCAGTGGAAATGGAGAGGAGGAAATGCAGTAAAAATCCAGCAATTGGGATGTACAAAATTTAATCACTTCACATGAAAAAATTTAAAGAATATTAACTTTTTTTAAAAAAAATAACTGCAGCACATCCTTCTAAAATTCAACTGGTAACAGCTTTTATCTTCTCTACTGACTTGAGTGGTAGAATGACAACAGCTGAAAAATAGTTGAATGCATTTTCTTTTCTCCATCTATATATGCATGTCACTATTTTATTTTTCTTTCTCAAACTCTTCCCTGAGCACTAGGTTCACCCACATGGCATCTCTCATGGGCATCTTAAAATGATCATGGCCAGGGGTACATGGGTGGTTCAGTGGTAGAATGCTCGCCTTCCATTCGGAAGAGCCAGGTTCAATTCCCCTATCATGTACGGAAAATAAATGATGAATGAACGTGGCCAAAATGGGCCTATTGATTTGCTTCTCCTCTGTCCCCAATCTGTACCCCAACCCTTCCCCACCTCAGAAAATGGCACCATCATCCCTCTACTTGCTCAAGCCAAAGACCTTGATTGCTTCCTCTCGGGCACAGACACCCGCATCAACCCATGAATAACTATAAGTAGTACCTTAAATTATACAAAAGCTGACCAACTTTTACTATTTCTACAGTCACAACCCTAACCCAAGCCACTATCTTCTCTTACTTCCACTACTGTCATTATCTCCTAACAGATATCCCTGTTTTCATTCTTATTCCCTTACAGTCCTTTCTTCTCAAAACAGCAGTGTAACCTTGATAAAGCATTATCCAAACTATATTGCGTCCCCACTTTCAGCTATCTGAAGGCTTCTTGTTGCCACCAGACTAAAATATGAACACCTGACCTCTTTTTTTTTTATGCCCTTTACAACTGGGCCCTCTGACCTAATATCCCTCTACTTGCTGTTTGCTCATTACATTTCAGCCCTTTAGACCTACTAGATTTATTTATGTCTCTTAGAGATCTTAACTTTGCTGTTGCTTTTTCTTGAAGAATCCGTCACCCACATTTTCTCATGACTGCCTTCTTCATATTATCCATTTGTCAAATTAAATATCATCTACTCAGAGAAGGCTTCCTTAATGATTTAAAGAGCTCCCCTTCTCAGACTTTTATTCCATTACCCTTCTTCATACTCATTACCGTTCCCAGACTATCTTATTTATTTTTTATATGTTCTTTGTTTATCTCTTCATGCCCTTCTCCCAGAATGTGAGCTCTTTGAGAGAAGGATTCTGTTTATTTTATTCACTTCTAATTTTCCAGAGCTTAGGACAGCGAGAAAATACTTTTGATTGACTAACTCAGTAGCTGAATGATCAAGTAATAGCTCGTTTAGAATGTCTTTGTGTTAAATTATTAAGAGATATAATTATTGCTCTCATTGGAACCAAATTTTCTGGTATTTGGGAGCAGCTCTAACAGAAGGATATTATTAAGGGGTCAAAAAAGCCTTGCCACTTTCTCAAAAATGTTCTTCATCTGTCATGTATAATACTTACTAAATGCCTTGCAATTATTTTAGGAATATATTCCTTCCTTTTTTACATTGAAAATATCTTTAGGCATTGGCATTCAAAAATAAATGGATAATATGTCTGCTTTTTTGGAAACTGAACAGAAGAAACTTGATTCTTTAAAGACTTTACATAGGATTATAACTAAAATAAATGAAATAAAGGAAAATATGTTTGTATTGAATGAAAATATTGGAAACTTCAGTGGAGAAATAGACACTGTTTCAAAGAACCAAGGGGGAAATTGTAATGTTAAAACAGACATTAAAAATATATATTCACTGCATGGACTCAACAGCAGAATGAATCTAACAGAGGAAAAATTCAACCAACCTGAAGACAGTTGATAGTAATTATATATTCTGAAAAAGCGAAAGAAAAAATTCAAAAACTTTAAAAGTGCTTCAGGGACCTGTGTGACTACACAAAAAACATACATGCAACTGGAGTCCCAGAAGATGAAGACAGACAATGGCGCAGAAAAAATTTTTTAAGAAATAATGGCTCAAAATAAATTTATAAATTCAAGAAGCTCACAAATAAAAACATGCTGAGGATAAATATGAAGACAAACATTGCTCAATAGATCATAGTGAAATTTCTAAAGATAAATTTTTAAAAGTATTTAAAGACAAACATACATAAAGGAAAACAATTCCAATTAACACTGTGCTTTCCTCCATAGCCATGCTGGACAGAAAACAGTGGGATGATACCTTTAGAGGCATGAAAGAAAAAAACGGTCAATCCAGAAATCTGTATCCAACAAAATTAACCTTCGAAAATAAAGGTGAAAGCCGGGCCACAGTGGATCAGCAGGCAGAGTTCTCGCCTGCCATGCTGGACACCTGGGTTCGATTCCTGGTGCCTGCCCATGCAAAAAAAGAAAAGAAAAAAAAGGTGAAATAAAATAAGATAAAACTGATTTCATCAGCATCAGACCCACACTACAAGACCTGCTAAAGAAAGTTCTTCAGAGTGAAATAAAATGATACCAGATGGGACGTGGCTCCTTAGGAAGGAATGAAAAGCTTTGGTACTGGTGAATATGAGGATAAATATAAAGATCAGCTTTACCTCTTAAGTTTCTGAAATATATAGGAAAATATAAAGCAAAATATAACATTGTTTTGTGGGTTTTGTAATATTTGCAGAGGTAGTGTATATGGTAACTAAAGCATAAATGATCAAAGAGACTACATGGGCTTTTATAATTGCAAGTTTTCTACAGTAGACTATAACAAATTTGGATGAATATTGTCACCTAAAGCACAATCACCAAAAATATTTTGTAGTGAGTTATAGCTAGAAAGTTAATAGATTAGATAGATTTTATATTCTAAATTTAAAAATATAATAATCCAGAGAAGATAGGGAAGTGCAAATAAAAAGCAGAGAATGGGAAAAAGAAAACACATAATAAAATAAAACTAAATCCAATCATATAAATTATTATATTAAATGTGAAGGAGCTTACCCTCATTAAAAGGACTTAATAATCCAGTTGTCAGAGTGAATGAAAAAAAGTAAAATCCAACTATATGCAGTCTACATGAGAGGTACTTTAAATATAACCTATATACATAAGTTGAAAGTAAGATATATCATTCAAACAGTAAGAATAAATAGATTAGTGTGGCTATATTTTATCAGCTAAAATAAATTCAAGACACAAAATGTTACCAGAGACAAAGAGCAACATTGCATAATGGTGAAAGAGTAAGTTGACCAGGAAGAACTGAGAATAAGCTGTGTGTATGTACCAAATAACAAAGGTTCAAAATATATAAAGCAAGCATTAACAGAATTGAATAGAAAAAATAGGCAATTCCACAATCATAATTGTGGATTTAATACTCCACTGTGGGCAACTGCTAGAACAACAAGACGCACTACACTCAACACCTGCTGAATACATCTGTTTTTCAATGGATTATGGTACGTTCACATAAATAGACCAAATGCTGCAACATAAAATAAATCAGGATAAATTTTAAAAGATCAATATCATGTTATCTTTGATAACAACAAAATTAAATTTGAAATAATTAAAAATAGTGTATTTAGGTATATCAGTCAGAGTTCAATCAGTAAGAAATTTATATGCATATGTATATATATATATGAATGTAGTATATGCAAATATATACATATATAAAACACACACATACCCACATATAGGAATTTGTTTAGGAAATTGGTTTGTATCATTGTAAAAGCTGGTTAAGCAGTCTCTGTCAGGCTGTCATCTCTATGACCGATGCTGGCGCTTGAAGTCCACAAGGGCAAGCAGACAGGGACAGAAAATTACTAGCAGGCTGAAACCCACAAGGACTAGATAGAGCCTCACCAGAATGGACTAAAGTCCATGTCTATCCTTATTGTCTCTGACCTTGGTGATGAAGGCATGGTGTGGAAGTCAGAACCCTCCGTCTTGGAGCTAAACACACACATGTGACCTATAAGTCAGAGGAGCTGAATGGTTGTGCAGTTGTAGGCTCAGGTGCTGCTTCACCTGCATGAGGTCATTCAGAAGAGCAGCAACAACCTTCAAGAGTTACAAAATAGCTGCTGCTTCCCTTCCATCCCTAGTCCCCCAAGATCATCCTTTGCAGTCCACCCTAACTAGAAACATACAAAAAAAAGTAATTCTAAGAAGTGTAGGTTAGCCTAGCCGAGTCAACGCATTACAAAGTCAAAACACTAGGAAATGCCCCAATATTTAGAAGGCACAAAGGCAATTTAGAATTATTATGTGAAATACATAGTATGTGAAAATACAACATAAAATTTGTGAAATGCAGCTAAAGTTATAGTTAGAAATTTAAATGCTTACATTAGGAAAGAAGAAAAGATAAAAAATATTAGTGACCTCTAAGGAAGTAATCAATAATCAAAGAAAGTAGAAGAAGGCAATTTGAAAAAACAACTGGAAACTAATGAAAGAGAAAATAAATGGAACAGTAAATTTACAAATACAAAAGTTGATTCTTAGAAAGAGGAATAAAATTGATACCCATCCCCCACACCCCACCCCCCAGCCAGGCTGATCAAGATAAAAATAGAAAGTACCCAACTTAACAGTATCAGTAATGAAAGAGTGGCAACCATGGAGATCTGAGAAACATTAAAAGGATAATTAGAGAATATTATGATTAATTTTACGCCAACATATTGAAAAAGTCAGATGAAATGGGGTTTTCTTGAAAAATAAAGCTTACTAAAGCAGAGTAAATGAAAGAGAAAAACTGAACATCCTCATATCTACTAAATAGAGTGAAATTATCAACACTCTTCTTATAAAGAAAAGTCCAGTCCCAGATGATTACACTAGTGAATTCTAGTGCAATCAAAAAAAAACCACACATACAAATTTGTTCTAAAAATAGAGAAGGAAATACTTTCCAATTAGTTTTTGTAGCCATCGTTCATCATATTAAAACCTGATGAAGAAAATTCAACTTCCCCAAGTACAGAATTCTTAACATTCTGACATGCAGTGGGGACAACCAAAGCAATAGGCTGAGTCTCCAATCTTGGGGTTTGTTCATATGAAATTAACCCCACAGAGGATAGGTTGAGCTTACTTAAAATTAGAACTAAGAATTACCCCCAAGAGAACCTCTTTTGTTGCTCAGATGTGGCCTCTCTCTCTCCAGCCAACACAACAAGCAAATTCACTACCCTCCTTCTCTCTGCATGGGCCATGACTCCCAGGGATGTGGACCTTCCTGGCAATGTGGGACAGAAATCCTAGAATGAGCTGGGACTCAGTACCAAGGGATTGAGAAAACCTTCTCAACCAAAAGGGTGAAGAGTGAAATGAGACAAAATAAAGTGTCAGTGGTTGAGAGATTCCAAACAGAGTCAAGAGGGTATCCTGGAGGTTATTCTTACGCATTAAATAGAAATCACCTTGCTAGTCAAGATGTAATGGGGAGGCTGGAGAGAACTGCCTGAAAATGTAGATGTTCCAGCAGCCATGTTTCTTGAAGATGATTGTATAATGATATAGCTTTCACAATGTGACTGTGTGATTGTGAAAACCTTGTGTCTGATGCTCCTTTTATCTACCTTGTCAACAGATGAGTAAAACATACGGCATAAAAATAAATAATAGGGGGACCAAATGTTAAAATAAATTTAGTAGATTGAAATGCTAGTGATCAATGAAAGGGAAGTATGGTATGTATGAATTTTTTTCTGTTGTCATTTTCTTTTTCTGAATTGATGCAAATGTTCTAAGAAATGATCATGGTGATGAATATGCAACTATGTGATGATGTGAATTACTGAATATATTTGTAGAATGGAATGATCATATATATGTTAAGAATGTTTGTGTCTGTTTGTTGTTATATTTTTTAAAAATTTAAAAATTAATTTAAAAAAAGAATATGACAGAGCTAAAAAAAGAAAAAACCTGATGAAGACATCACAGAAAAAGTAATTGCCAACAAATATCTGTGATGAACATTAAACTAAAAATCCTTAACACAATATTAGCAAATCTAATGCTGCAATGTTATATTAAAACATTAAGGCACCATGACCAAGTAGGGTATATTCCAAGAGTGCAAAGTTGGTTTTAGCATTTGAAGCTCAAGCAATGTAATTCACCCATGTTTACAGAATACAGGAAAAAACTGTATGATCTTTTAAATAATTTTAAAGATCATTTAACAGTTTGTCACTTTTTATGATAAAAAAACTTGCTACAAATTAAGAATAAGCATAATTTCCTCAATGTGACAAAGGGCAACTATGGAAGACCTATGGCTAACATTGTACTTAGTGTAAGTCATATTCCTTATGATCAGGAAAAATTCAAGCCTATCTACTTTTATTACATGTATTCCACATTGAACAGGAAAAACTGACCAGTGCAATAAGACAAGAAAAAGATTAAAGGGCACACAGATTGGAAACAAGGGAATACAACCATCATTCAAAAATATAAACTATAAATACAATTCTATACCAGTTACAATAACAATAGGCATTTTGTAGGAATTTAAAAATTGATTCTAAAATGTATATGGAAGAATCAAGTAGATTTCCAAAGAAATCTTGAAAAGTTAGAACAAAGTTTGAGGACTTACACAACCTGACTTTGAAACTTCTTATACAATTAAAGTAATCAAGGAACTGTGGTACTAGCATAAACATCAACAAATAAATCAATGGAATATGGTAGAGAACTTAGAACCAGACTTTCAATAGATGGTCATTTAACTTTTAATAAAGGTGCCAAAGAAATCCAATAGAAACAGGAAACGTTTTTCAAGAAAGGTGGTAGAATGACTGGCTATTGATATAGAAAAACATTTTTGAGCTTTACCTACATCATACACAAAAATTAATTTGAGATAAACATGGAGCTAAAACCTCAGGTTTTGTTTTTTTTTTAATGTAGTATATACTAATTATTTAGGGATAAGCACAGTTTCTTACCTAGATAGCAATAACCATTGAAAAATGATAAATTGTACCTCATCAAAATTAGAAACGTATGCTCATTAAAGACAAGAAATGCATTGGCAAGCCAAGATGCGGAGAAAATGTCTGCCAAACAAATATCTGATGAAGAAAGGTATCCAGGATACATAAAGAACTTTCACAATTCAAGAATGAAAACATAAAACATCCAATTAAAAATAGGCAAAATATTTTAATAGATATTTCACCAAAGAAGATAAGAAAATGACCAATAAGCACAATGAAAATTGCTTAAGTCATTAATAAACTGTGAAATGTAAATTGAAACAATGATACACCATTACATATACATGAGAATAACTTCAATTAAATGACTGGTAATAACAATGTCTGAAAATGTGTGTCTTGGTTTGCTAAAGCTGACAAAATGCAGTGTAGTAGAAATGGACTAGCTTTTAACAATGATGATTCATTAGCTTACACATTTACAGTTCTAAGGTAGTGAAAATGTTCCAATTAAGGCATCAACAGGGCAATACTTTGTCTGAAGACCACCTACCAGCAAGCTTGGACTCCTCTGTCAGATAGTAAAGCATGTGACAATGTCTGTTGGTCCTCCTCTCCCAAGTTTCATTGCTTCAGCTACCGGCTTCTCCATCTTTGACTTTTTCTCTAAGTTTCTCTGGGGATTTTTCTGCGAGCTTCTCTCTGTTTCATCTCTTAGCTTCTCTGGGGTTTTTAACCTCTTATGATGGACTCAAATAAGAGGATGTAGACCCACCCTAATTGAAGAGGGTCACATCTCAACTGAAATAGTCTAAACAAAAGGTCCCACCTACAATAGGTCTACACCCACAGGAATGGATTATATTTAAGAACATGATTTTCTGGAGTACATAACAGCTTCAAACTACCACAATGTGGCACAAGTGGAAGGTTCGTATATTGTCAGAGTATGAAATGATACAACTATATTAGAAAACTAAACATACACCTATTGCAAGACCTAGAAATTCCAGTCATACTTATTTATCAAGATAAATTAAGAGACTTGTACCCTTGTACTTATAGCCACTTTATTCCTAATAATCTAAAACTGGAACCTCTTGTTTCCCTTTCCATTTAACCCCTATCCCTACTATCTTGGAGGTAACCCCTGTTCTGATATTTTCCAACCACGTTCTAGGGCTTTGCCTGTTCTAGAGGTTCATATAAGTGGCATCATACAGTACATACTTCTTTGTATAAAAATTCTTTCATTCAGTACAAAGTTTTTGAAATTCACCCAACTTGACTCATGTGCATATCAGTAAATTGTCCCATTTTATTTGAGTAGTATAGTAGTTCATGAGTATATGAATTTGTTTACCCGTTCACATATTGATTGATATATAGGGTTTCCAGGTGAAAACAAGGCTACTGAAAAGTTGTGAGAGAATGTAGGGGGTTGGTATAGGGCTATTCATGACACGATTCTTTCAATTCTACAAATTTTCAGAATACATATCTGAGTAAAGGAACACAAATAAATGAACAAGGAATCAGAAAATTACCTGAACTTGGTGATCTGATTGTAGTTTTCAAAGCATAAGAGTTTTATTTCTTTTTAAATAAGATGCTGACTGCTACCAGTAATTTCTAAGCCAGTCTATGAAAAAGAGATAAAGGAATCTAGGAAAGTTTTCAGACATTCCTGGAGAATTTGCTTCTTTTGAACAAAAGAATTCCTAAGGTCTGGCTTTAAGACCAAATGGTTCTTTTAGTATGGGAATAGCTTAGGCTAACTTCTCATTTTCTTAAAAAAATCACAGAGCTTTGGAGCAGGTGGAGTGTAACTTTCAGTCTGAAACTGAGAAGTGCCTTCTTTATTTACCAGCCCTATCTGGAGGAATCAGTCACTTGATTGACAGAGCCCCCAATGACCTCGTGTTTTACGTGGCATAATTATACTGCAGGTGTCTTTCAAAAGGATGTTTCAGATAAGACAAGGAATACCCTTCTTAGTAAATTGTACTTGATTATGCACAAATAAGATCTTTGTTTGGCTTGGGGAATGTGTTTAAAAATCTATCATCTCCACTTGAAGGGACAACTGTCTTGGACAGTTCTATTTTTCCCTTTGACCATAGACATTTTTTCTTTACTTAAAATATTTCTTTTTCCTACAATAAGGTAATATATAGTTCAAGAATTTCTATTCTAACAGGTAAGGCTTCTTTTCTGTTACTTTGCAAATAAGAGGGTAGTGTCTCATAAGACCTAGATTTGGCTTAGATTTAGCTGTGGTCTCCTGGAAGTAGTAGTGATTGGCCAAAAGGGTAAATTGAGCCCCTCTCTCTGGAGAATAAGAGCAGAATATACTCCATCAGAACACATGGTGCTCTCCTGCCATTCCAGAGACCTGGGTTCAATTCTGGGTGACTGCCCACGAAAAAAAAAGGAAGCAAAAGAAGCACATGGTGGACATGAAACAATGTAAGATTGTGAATAGGCAGAGTCTCTGTATGGACGGTAATAATTTTCAATCCTTTTCTGGAAAGGAACATTGAGAAAAGATTGAAAAGGCCACTTTTCTTAGAAGAAGATAATTTCCTTCACGTATTTTTCTCCTCTTCCTCTCTCTTTCCTCTTCTCTTCTTCCCTTTCTCTTTGTATGCCAATAAACTGTAGGATAATGGGTTGCTCTATTTCCTTGACATTATTTTTATAGGTGAGCACATGTGATTTCCAAAGAATGAAGTGTGAATTTAGGAGGTTGGAATCATCACTCTGAATATTGTTTGGGTGCAGAATTAAAGAAGAATGCTATAGACAGATGGATGACAGTCTTTACTAGAAGGCATTAATGAGTATGAGCAAGTTATTTTTAATTGATTGACTTGTTTTTTTAAATTTCCACCTTTTTCCCAAAAAAAGTGTTTGATGTGTTATGCATGAACATTTATGGAAACCTTTAGTTTAGTTTTAGTTAAAACTAAAACCCTTTAGTTTAAACCCTTTAGAACATTATTTTTTTCAATTAATGTTCACAAGTCTATAAGTACTTTTGTCTCTTTTTATGGAAGAATAGATGGAGGTGCAGGAGAAATATCATTTCATGATTAGTAAATTACAGAATAGAATCTCCAGCCTGTATTTTTCTTGACCTCAGTTCTTTTACTTCACCATGTTGTGGATGTTGACCATGGTAATGAATGCTGTTTTCAATAGTGCATTTATTGAAGATACTGGAATGGAGATGGCATGTGACCATTTCCTGTATTGATCCTTGGTTGAAAGCTGAGGGCTTAGAGCATAAACAAAACCCATTGAGTTAGTTGCTGCTTAGGAATAATTTATTGAGGTCTAGGTGTTTGCTTTCTAATGATACAAACCTATATGAGTTTGAGATTTTGGAATAACTGAAGTAATTGAGGCAAAATATGCCCCTTAAACTAACAATATTATCATCTTCCTGATTGAAAATTTTACCAGTTAGGGTCCCAACAGAAAACATAAGACACCACTCAAAGTAGTTAATTGAACTGAATTTAAAAAAGGGACCATTTAGAAAGGAGTAGGCAGAGTTCCAGAGAGAAACTAGTCAAGGGATAGCAACCCAACAGGAAGGGAGCTAGAGGAAAAAATTTTCCTCCCTCACTCTGATCTCCTGCTGGAGAGTGAGGAGGAGGAGACCAAACTCAACAGAATGGTTGACAACATGGGACCCTTTGATATATTTAATATAGGATAGTGTCTTAGGGCACAGATCAGGGTGGAGAAGGGTGGCCAAGGATCTCAAGACACACACCAGGACAGAAATGGATGGTAATTAGTTCTAGAATGAACTCTCTGAAAGAAGCAAACAGAACAGAGTTTTGGTAAATGTTGGTCAAAGAAAGACCTATCTGCACTCAATTGTAGCTGGGATGGTTGTATTGTAGACTAAACCTAAAAGGGGGAAAATGGAAACAAACTTTTCTTAAACACCACTTATGTTCCAGGTACAATGTAGGTTGCTTACCCAACATCAGATCGTTTCATTCTTGCAATAAAATATTAATATTTTTATTACCATTTTATATATGCGGGGAATTAAGTGTCAGAGAAGATAAATAACTTATCCCAGCAAATATTTAGTGAATAGTAAATCTGAGATTTGAATCCAGGATTTTCAGACATCAAAGCATGGACTTATTTCACTTTTGCAATATTCCTGCCCACTTTATTTACCTGTCACCATATGAATACCATAACACATGTGCAATGAAGTAGAATCTTAATGTTTCTATGAGACACTTGTGGTTGTACTCAGTTGTACAAACAAGTATCAATCAGGATCAAAGGTTGCCACTCAAGAGGATATAGAAGAAATTATTCAAATTTTGAAACATCAGAGGCAATTACTAGTCTTATGCACTTCTCAAAACCATAGCTTCCAATTACTGAATATTTACAAGATAAGTTTTTCTCAAAGCATTAAATCAGTTCATCCTCATCTCAACCCTAAGAAGATGGGATAGGAAAGTGAGGCATAGAAAGAGAGGGAAGAGGGGAAAGAGGGACAGAAAATAGACTTCTCTGTATAAACCTTGTTTCCAAAATTATAAAACAAAATAAAATTTTAAAATGTGAAAAGAAAAAAATTCCCTTGAAATAGAAATAATTTTTTATATATATTGGTAAAAACCTGGAGAAAGAAATGTTTTCAAGTGATGTAAAATACAGCAATTTATCTGTACATCTTTAGTGATATGTGCCCTAAGGACAAAACAACTGCAAAAACAAAATTTTAAACAGTTTTATGTAATAATATTATGAGTAATAATGTCAATGTTGTTATTCTAAAGCTATTTATGAGTGTGATATATATTTAATACAATATTATACAGTAAAGCAATGTCATTGTAACATAATTCTGTCATTATGAATTAATATCTTTAGTATCTAAAAAAGAGATATAAATACAAACTCAAAGAAGTTAAATAAAATCCTTATAATTCTCAATTTGAATTGGAAATATCAGTATATATCATGATATATAGTGTGTACACTGAAAAGGCTTAGAAATAATAATCAACCCAGTAGCAAGAAACACCATCAGCACCTAGATTATGTTCTCTAAATATCTTTTCCTACCTGGAAGAAAACATGGCTGTTTGGAGAAATGCCTGATTTCAGAACTATGACAGGAAACATACAAGATGAGCCTGATACAACTTACCATACCAAAAAGCAAGGAACTATCAAATACTGGTAGGGCCATGACAAAAGAACTCAGAGCTAAAATGAATTGAGTACAATTGGACCAAGATGAGGCAATTCAAGCACCCTTAGGAATAATAAATGTAAGGAATAAAACACATTCAGAGTGTGAAATAATCCTTAGGAATAATAAATGTATGGATTGAAACACATTCAAAATGTGAAAAAATAATGACACCATAATAATATTTAAAAAGGAAAAAATGTCACTGGTAAATTTTTACGTATGCTAATGAACTTATTCTCATTTTTCTGAATACTGGTAAATAGAGAAAGAATCAAGTACCTGCTTTGATTACCTGCTTTTCCTATAAAACTTTATCTCAGAGTAATCAAATATTTGATGAAGGGATGTTTCTCTTAATTAAGGTATCCCACCTAAAAATGAAGAATGAGTAAAAAAAATTAGTTATCTACCATTTTTTAAGCCCCTAGTAAACTTGGTGTAAGTAATGATAGTCAGTGGCTACTAACATCACACAAAGAGAGAAAAGCAGATACTATTTGTCTCCGTTGGAATTATAGATTGCCATTTATTAAGTATTTTTGCCAAAATATTGGCTTAACTGATTATGTCCTATTAGTATATAGGACATAGAAGGGCTGACAAATGTTAAATGTTACTACAGGAATACAATCAACAAAATCCAGAATGTGAGAAGTTCTATAAGACACCAGTAATGACTTAATTTCTTCAACAAGTAAATTGTAAGGAAAAGAAAGGGGTAAAACCCATAGGTCAAAAGACTCACCTATGAAAATACAACCTGTGGAAATTGTTTGATCCTGATTCAAAGACACCGATTGCAAAAACAAATTTTTATGATATAATCAGAAATATTTAACACTGGATATATGATGATAATAAGGAATTATTGCAAATTTTTACACGAATTCATGGCATGGCTATGTTCTTTATTTTTATGCCCTTATTTTTATGAATACTTACTGAACTAATGAAATAATATGATGCCTGAGATTTGTTTCAGAATAATCCAGGGATTTGGGAGTTGGGGTTATGGGAGAGAGTTGATAGAACATGATTAACCCTGAACTGATGATGATTGAAAATGGGAAATAGGTACATGAAAACACTATATTTCTCTCTCCGTGTGTGTGTGTTTAAGGACCATAATAGGTTGTCTAATGTGATTCAATAGATGGTGTTACTAACTTCCATATTTTGGGGGTGATTTTGAGGTCTATTTAAATTAAGAAAATTATCTTAAATTAAAAGCAAATAAAGGATGGAGGTGACTAAGGGTGCATCAACTGAACGAAGGAAGGGGGAAATGTAGTGTACACATACAATGGACTACTGAGTGGCTGCAAGAAGGAATTAAGTTGTGAGGCACACAAACAGATGAATGAATATTAAGGACTGTATGTTGAATGAAATTCCAGAAACAAAAAGTCAAATATTATCATGCCTCACTCATATGGACTAACTATAATATAAAAACGTGATGGGGTGGTACAATGGTGGCTCAGTGGCAGAATTCTCGCCTGCCGTGCCGGAGACCCTGATTCGATTCCTGGAGCCTGTCCATGCCAGAAAAAACAAAAAATAAAAAACGTGGTGAATTGAAGTTGAGAGCATGGGTTATCAGAATGGGGCCTATTGTAAAGATTGCAAACTCTTATAGCAGTCACATATATTCAGGAGTTGTAGCTGTTCTTTCTAAATTCTGAGATATTGAGCTGTTTGTATATAACTTGGCCATTCCCAGAAACTTCAGGTATTTATGTGACACCTGAGATTCAGAGTTGGAACTCTGAAGCTGTGAAAGTCAGCAGTACCCATACAGGAACTGTTTAAAAGTTGGAAAAGGGATCAGACTTTGACAAGAGATATGAATGAAGCTGATCTGGATAGGATTGGCGTAGAACACAAAAAGGGTAAAGGATGATCTCATCCAAATTTTAAAACTTCAACTTCTGTGTGAGACCAAAGGGAGAGATGTTTATTTGGTGCAAAATTTATATTTTGGGTAGCACCTTGTCTAATTTAGCTTGCATGATCACTTTAGTTGAACACCATAAGTATATGGAATCTTGAGTATAGTGTGAGATGTTGTTGGTTTGTCCAGGTTAATTTGATGCCCTAATATATTCCAGAGTAATTTGGGCAGAGAATAAAAAAGTATTTACAAAATTCCCTTGGGAGACTGGGGAGAAAGGAGGAAATATTCAACTTCCCCACTTGGAGAATTCCTGAAATTCTCGCAGGCAGTGGAGACAACTAAATCAATAAGCTGAGCCCTCGCTCTTGGGGTTTGCCCCTATGAAACTTATTCCTGCAAAGGATTGGCTAAACCTACTTATAATTATGTCTAAGAGTCACCCCCAGAGGCCTCAGATGTGGCCTCTCTCTCTAAGCCAATTAGCAGGTGAACTTACTGCCCTTCCCCTCTACATGGGACATGATTCCCAGGGGTATAAATCTCTCTGGCAATGTAGGACAGAATGTCCGGAATTCACCAGGACCCAGTATGATGGGATTGAGAAAACCTTCTTGACCAAAAGCAAAAAGAGAGAAATGAGACAAAATAGAGTTTCAGTGGCTGAGTGATTTTAAATGGAGTTGAGAGGTTATCCTGGAGGTATTCTTATGCATTATATTGATATCCCTTTTTAGTTTATGGTGTATTGGAGTGGCTGGAGGGAAGTACCTGGAACTGTTGAGCTGTATTCAAATAACCTTGATTCCTGAAGACAATTGTATCAAGATACAGCTTTTACAATGTGACCATATGATTGTGAAAACCTTGTATCTGATGCTCCTTTTATCCAGGGTATGGACAGATGAGTAAAAAATTATGGATAAAAAAAACAAACAATAAGGGGGATAAGGGATAAAATAAACTGGGTAAATAAAAATACTAGTGGTCAATGAGAGGGAGGGGTAAGGGGTATAGGATGTATGATTTTTTTCTTTTTCTTTTTCTGGCATGATACAAATGTTCTAAAAATGGTCATGGTGATGAATATACAACTAAGTGATGATATTGTGAGTCATTGATTGAATACCATGTATGGACTGTATGTGTGTGAAGATTTGTCAATAAAAATATTTTTTTTAAAAAAAGCAAATAGCTGATCCAGTCATCAATTTAAAACCATATTTTCATACATCTTTCTGATGTGATGAGTATGACTCTTGGTCTGTAAACTCCACTGCGTAAGAAAAAGAACACTCAAAAATTTTCTGACAGTCAATTTACTTTCTATTTAAATACCCCATTCTTCAAATAGTGGAGCTATGTGGAAATTTTATCTCAGTCAATTCAGGATTTCCATCCTACCCCCTTCCCCTGGGTGCATCCAAGTTCAAGGAGTTACCAAATTACTAAGGCCTGGTATTAGGGCATCTCATTCCCAGTGCCAACTGCCTATGCTGGCATCTGTTAGAAGATCTGTCATGCCATTTGATCATTGATCTTTAGTCCACATGTGCCACCAGGAGTGATCCGTTTTTCCAGTCTTCAAGGCTCCCACAGGTCTAGCTTTCTCTAGCTGATAATTTGGTTTCTCTCCCAGGTGCAAAGGAATCATTATTCATGCACCAGGCTGGGTATGGAGAATTTGGGGTTAGGCTCTCCAAAACTTATCTGTCTGGAGACAAGACATAGTCACTCTTTTGGGGTCTTGCCCTTCCCAGGGACTCTACCCTGAAAGGAAGCACATGTTTCCTCTGTCCATGCATTCCACAAACATATCTGAGCTTCATATCATTCTTTCCACTGCTGGGTCTCAGCCTCAGGCAGGGATGGTGGAGTCAGGCAACAGGATGTTATTTCTCAGACACCTGCCACTGTCCCTCTTGTCCCTCCAGCAATCTCCCTGTTCCCATCTCAGGAACTCTGTTCTAGTCTCAGAAGCAAGAAGCCTTATTCAGATTAATCATAGTTTTACTCAGTGCTGAGTCATTTCTACTTCCCTAAGAGCTAAGCCTTTGAAATTCAAAATTCAGGAAGCAACTTTTCTTTTATCTGCTTTATGGTAACAACCCCTTTCCAAAGGAAATGAATGAATTGCCCAAATGGGGAGCTAGGCAAGGACTGCAGTGTATGGATAATAGTATTGATAACATACACATACACAAAAATAACAATTACAACAAATGTTAGTGCCCAGCACGTCTCAGTGCCTTGCATATATTAATCTATCTAATCCTCAAAACACCTCCATGAAGGAGGTGCAATTATCTTCGTGTTATGAAATATAAAACGGAGGCACAGAGGAAACTTTTGGGCATCAGCAGTGATAAAGTCGACAGAAACGTCAAAGCATAGCTGACACTTGGAGAACAGATATATGACGTTTGGAGATGCTTTGAGTCCAGCAGATGTCGCCATGAGATGATAAGCCAACCAGAACCTGGAGAGAGCCAAGGGAAGCCAAGAGATGAAATCCAGCCTTGGAAAGCAAAGTGAGGAACCCCCACAGGAACAGAGGCTGAAAGCAAAAGAGCCCAGGAGCAAGGGGCCAGCAAATAACAGCCGCGTGACTACCCAGCTGACAGAGGTGTTCCTGACCCATCAACTAGTGAATTAAGCTAGCTTTCCCTGGATGCCCTAGTTTGGACATTTTATGGGCTTAGAACTATAAATTCATAACTTATTAAATTCCCTATTTTAAAAGCTGTTCCAGTACTATATATTGAATTCTGGCAGCTTGCAAACTAACACAAGTTGTTTTAAATTTTTTTTAAATCTCTATTTAAATTTGCAATTTTGTTGACTTTCTTTTCTGAAATCAAATAATTTGAATTTCTTTCATTTATTTTCTGCAACATAGTTAAATACTGTTTTTCTTATACCTGCTTTATCTGCTTCTCTTATTTGCTCTCTCCTTTCTTTCCTTTGTACTTTAAAAAAAACTTTCCTTTTTTATTTATAATTTATAAATAAAATTTATAATTTTTTATTCCAGTGATGTTTTAGAAAGAATTTTAAATAGCCAGTGAGGATTCACACAAGATAATAAAATAAAATGAGATAAAAAAATAAGGCAACAAATGAAGTAAGAATAAGAATGGGGTCAAAGTAAGGCTGGAGGTAAGACCAAGAATGCAAGCCCTAATTACCTGTGTGGGGACTAATGGTTGAACATAACTTTGACTCTTAGCTTTGTATCTATAATGTGAAAAGAAAAGCCTTGTCAGTCAATAAACAAACAGGCAAACAACAAACCAAAAAAACTGAGGCACAGAGAGGTTAAATGACTTGTCTAAGAATACACAGCTAGTAAGTGCCAGAACTAAATTTCAACCCTGGCAGTTCTGGTTGTAGATCTGTGCTCTCTAAATCATCAAAAGACTGAATACATTGGAAGGTTCTAGTGCAAATCTTGTTTGCATGATATATTCCTTTTTTTAAGTCACTGGAAGTATAAAACCAACTGTCTCTTTTTTTCAGTCTATCTTCATCACATTCAAGGTAGACAATGTGGAGGAAGGAAGTAACATAATATTTACTGAAGTCTCATGAATAAATCATTTTATTACCAAATGTTATGAGTTGAATTGTGTTCACCACAAAAGATTTGTTCAAGTACAAACTCCCAGTCCCATAAATGTGGCCTTGTTTGGAAATAGGGTCATGGAAGATGTAATGAGTTAAGATGAGGCCGAACTGCCTTAGAGTGGCCCTAATCCAATATGACTGGAGTCCTTATAAGAAGAAGGCCTTTGGACAGAGACAGACAGACATAGAGGAGCAGGCCATGCAATGCCCAAGGCAAAGACTGAAGTGCTGCAGCTACAAATCAAAGAATTTCCAGGATTGCTGGTAAACCACCAGAAACTAGAAGAGGCAAAGAAGGATTCTTCCCATACAGTTTTCATAATAGGCCTGTGCTGGTTTGAAAGGATGTATGTACCTTAGAAAAGCCACATTTTAATCTTAATCCCATTTTCTTAAGGCAGCCATTTCTTCTAATCCCTATTCAGCACTATATGTTTGAAATTTTAACTAGATCATCTCCCTGGAGATGTGACTCAATAAAGAATGGCTGTTAAACTGGATTCGGTAGAGACTCCACCCATTCTAAGGGGGGTCTTGATTAGTTTACTGGAATCCTATAAAAGAGGAAACAGTTTGGAGAATGAAGGAGATTCTGAGAGAGCAGAGAATGACATAGCCACGAGAAGCAGAAAGTACACCAGCCAGCGACCTTTGGAGATGAAGAAGGAAAACGCCTCCTGGGGAGCTTCATGAAACAGGAAGCCAGGAGAGAATGCTAGCAGATGACGCCGTGTTCGCCATGTGCCTTTCCAGCTGAGCGAGAAGCCCTCACTGCGTTCGCCATGTGCCTTCTCACTTGAGAGAGAAACCCTGAACTTCGTTGGCCTTCTTGAACCAAGGTATCTTTCCCTGGATGGATGCCTTTGATTGGACATTTCTATAGATTTGTTTTAATTGGGACATCT
>PVIY010014786.1:21430-55672 GCA_004026745.1 Myrmecophaga tridactyla
AATGAAGGAGATTCTGAGAGAGCAGAGAATGACATAGCCACGAGAAGCAGAAAGTACACCAGCCAGCGACCTTTGGAGATGAAGAAGGAAAACGCCTCCTGGGGAGCTTCATGAAACAGGAAGCCAGGAGAGAATGCTAGCAGATGACGCCGTGTTCGCCATGTGCCTTTCCAGCTGAGCGAGAAGCCCTCACTGCGTTTGCCATGTGCCTTCTCACTTGAGAGAGAAACCCTGAACTTCGTTGGCCTTCTTGAACCAAGGTATCTTTCCCTGGATGGATGCCTTTGATTGGACATTTCTATAGATTTGTTTTAATTGGGACATCTCGGCCTTAGAACTGTAAACTAGCAACTTATTAAATTCCCCTTTTAAAAAGCCATTCCGTTTCCGGTACATTGCATTCCAACAGCTAGCAAACTAGAACAGGGCCTCAAGGCCCTGATGACACCTTGATTTCAGACTTCTAGCCCCTAGAACTGTACAAGAATAAATATCTGTTGTTTTGAGCCACGAGGTTTATGGTATTTTATTATGGCAGCCTTAGGAAATTAAGACATCCTGGATTTTAATAATACTAAATTTTCTTTTTTTTTCAAATGAGGAAATTAATTCTCAGTTTAACTAAAGTTCTGATGGACCCACAGTGAACAAGTGGGAGAGATGTGATGGAAACCCAAGGTCATCTAATTGACTGATTTATGCTTATTGTCCTGCCACGCAAGAGACCTCAAGTCCATTTTGACATGAAATTGAAGGTGGACAGTTTTGAGGCCCCTAAGAATGCCTAAGCCTATCAGGGGAGAAAAGAATCAGGCCTTGGGCCCATCAAAGAGATACCTTTTCATCAGTTGTGATGCCGCTTGCCTTTATGCAGCATTAATGAAAAGGCTAGAGAAGTAACAGATGGAACACACTTGAACCTTCCAATCAGGGTATGTGGCTCCCCTCTGGCCCCCCTCTATGCTATGCATCATCTGCATAAAAAAGCCCAGTGGATCTTTTTCAGCTGTTTCCTGTCAGCCGACATAATGTCCTTTCTGACACTCCTCCGGGAGAGCCCTGTGTCATGCAATAACAGGCTGAAGAGGGTGCAAATAATTAGAACTTAGATTGTCAATGCACAGTCTCCAAAGTCAGTCAGTCAAGAAAAGCATCAGCTGACATGTGATGCACAGTGCCATTTCAGGGAAATAAATGGTCTAAACTGCTTATTTTTTAGTAAAAGTTGATAGCATATTTTATGTGTCCCAATCATTCATTTTTATGGGAGCAGCGGCAAGAACATTGATTGAGATGAATTCTTAGGAGCCAATGTCAGTTAACTCAACTTTGGTTGTTCACGGAGTACCATTAATTCAACTTTCCCCTTTTCTTCTCTTTGTACCGCCCCCATCGTAAGTGATACATTTAATTTAAAAAGCCATTTGTAGAAATAAATGTATTTAGAAATAAATATGCTCAGGTATGCAAGTGTGTGGCTCTCCGTGAGTAAGAAATAGATATTGAACCGTGACTGTACTTTACAGACGTATTACAGGCATCCTAAATTAAGGCACAGGAAACACACACACCCAGGCATACACACCTTGATTGAGGTTAAACTGCTCTCCTCCCCTTCCTGTCACGATAGCTTGACATAATGATAGTGCTGTCATTACAAATATTTGGAAGTTCCAGCATCTTGATAATTGATGGATTCTGAATGTTGGGGAATGCAGAGAATAATGTTTAAATCAGCACGAGCATCAAGTTCAAAGTGTTTCCTTTGGATTTTCAGAATGAAAACCAGAACCAACTTCTGTTTTCTTTAGAAATGATTGGGAAGAAAGGCAAACACATCCAGCCCTCCGCTTTCTCTTTGGTACTCCTCCAGTAAATTGAAAATGGTACCTCCCTTCTGTGAATCAGCCATCTCCAGATGCTTGGCCTGGATGCCATACACCTGCTCAGTGTCAGTAGAAACCCACTGGAGCATATGGCAGCTCACATATTGCCTGTCCCAGGATGGATTGGGAATGCTGGTCACCTGGGCTCTGTTTTTAAGTGGTGTGACAGCAGCTGTGGGAAGCCTAGAGAATGACAGACTCTCACTGTTCTTCTTACTACCAAGGAAAGAAGAGCAAGAACAGAAGGGAGATGTGTGCATTGGTGTAGCAGCCACCACTAGATTCTTTTTTAAAAGAACATACCACTTGCTCGTTTTCCCTACTGTGAGTATGGGCAATAGAAGAGACATGCTGATTTTATATTTTAATCTGAAATTGCTAGTAGATTGTGGTTGGCAGAACTAAGGCCCCTCAAAGATGCTCTTGTTCTAATCCTGAGACATTATGAACATGTTATGTTACAAGGCAAAGGGGGCTTAAGTGAGAAAGTGGAATTCAGGTTGCTAATCAGCTGACCTTAAAATAGAGATTATCCTGGATTATTCAAGTGGGCTCATCACAAAGTTCCTTAAATGTGGAAGAGGGAGGCAGAAGAGAAGGTCAGAATGGTGCAATGTGAGGATTCCACCCACCACTGCCACCACTGAAGAAGGAGGAAGAGAATGATGAGCTGAGGGATGTGGTCAGCCTCTAGAAGCTGAAAATGATAAGGAAACAGAGTCTCCCCTAGAACCTCCAGAAGGAACACGGTCCTGTTGGCACCTTGCTTTGAGCCCAGTGACATTCATTTTGGATGTCTGAACTCTTATAGATCTGTAAAACAATAGATATAGGGTAAGCCAGTAAGTGTGGGGTAATTTGTCACCACAGCACTAAGAAACTGATACATGGAAGGATGGCCTGAACTGTGGTGCTCAGTCTCAGAGCACATGGGGACCCATATTGAACCTGAGTTGGAAGAGACAAGTGCCATCTCAAAACTAAGGTAAAACCACCACCTGGTCGCCCCCAGTCCGACTCCATCCATTGTCACTGCTGCCAGGAGTAGGAGGGCCATGATCCAAAGGAACCAAAGCAGTTGAGAAAATTGTTTATTGGTGGTTTTAGCTTTGAAACTACAGATGAGAAAACATTTTGAGAAATGGGGCATGCTCAGATTGTGTGGTAAGGAGAGACCCCCAAACAAAGTGTTCCAGAGGCTTTTGTTTTGTGGCTTACTCTTGTGTGAAAGAGGTGGATGCAGCAGTGTGTGCTCGACCACACAAGGTTGATGGGCATGTAGTGGAACCAAAGAGAGCTGTTTCTAGAGAGGATTCTGTAAAGGCTAGTGCCCATCTAACAGTGAAAAAAGATTTTTGTTGGTGGTATTACAGAAGATACAGAAGAATATAGTTTGAGAGACTACTTTGAAAAGTATGGCAAGATTGAAACCATAGACGTTATGTAAGATAAACAGAGTAGGAAAACAGGGAGGATTTGATTTTGTAACTTTGATGATCATGATAATTGTTGATAAAATTGTTGTTCAGAAATACCATACTATTTATGGGCATAATTGTGAAGTGAAAAAGGCCCTTTCTAAACAAGAGATGCATTCTGCTGGATCACAAAGAGGTCATGAAAATGAGTCTGGCAACTTTTTGGGCCATGGAGGGAACTTTGGAGGTGGAGGAGGAAACATTGGCCATGGTGGAAACTGGTGGAAGAGGAGGCTATGGTGGTGGAGGCGGTGGCAGCAGAGGTGGGTAAGTAGGAAGTGATGGTGGTTATGGTGGATTTGGTGATAACTGTGGTGGTCCTGGTTATAGTAGTAGAGGGGGCTGTGGTGGTGGTGGACCAGGATGTGGGAACCAAGGTGATGGATATGGCAATGGTGGTGGAGGATATGACAGTTCCAACAAAGGAAGAAATTATGGCGGTGGTAACTATGGTGGTGCTTCTGGAAATTATAGTGGACAACAGCGTTCAAAGTATGTACCCATGAAAGGGGACAGTTTTGGTGGAAGAAGCTTGGGCAATCCCTGTGAATCTGATGATGGAAGTGGTGGATATGGCAGCAGAAGTTTCTAAAAACTCAATAGAAAATGGTTATAGTTCTTAGTAGGAAAGGATGAGGAGGAAAGCTATAGGTTACTTTGAGATAGTCATTCCAAATGTATTAGAGGAACTGTAAAAATCTGCCACAGAGGGAATGATGATCCATTGTCATAAAACTTACTGCAGCTTAAACAGGAAACCCTTCTTGTTCAGGACTGTCATAGCCAGTTTGCAAAAAGTGCAGCTATTGATTAATGTAATGTGATATCAGACGTACATTCCTGAGGTCTTCCATCTGTTGTAGCTTTTCCTTTTTTTTTTTTTTTTTTCATTACATCAGGTATGTTGCTCTGTAAATTGTGGTAGTGGTACCAGGAGTAAAAAAAATAAGGAATTTTTAACTTTTCAAAACAACAACAACCACAAAGAAGCACACGGGCTTTTTTCTAAAGTCCCCATACCACACCCTGAACCAACCATACTGGAATCTCTGGACATGGGACCCAGGAATCAGGGATTTGTGAAGCTCCAGTATGCAATAACAGTTGAGAAGAACTGGCTTAATGGATGGAGTCACAGCAGTATTGAGAATCAGAGAGAGATGAGTTTAAATTTCATTTCTGTCACATCAAAATTGAGCTCAGATGACATATTTAATCTCTAGATTAAATGCATACATATATATTATTTATACACTATATAAACATATATATATACACACAATATATGGTATAAGTGTATATGTATATGCTGTGTATGTGGGTGTGTAAGATGCTCCTCTAAAATGGGGACAGCCATATGTAAGTGAGGAAGTAAATGTAAAGGATCTAGGATATAGTACATGAATATAATGGAAATTTTATCATGGGTGGGAAATTGAGAGTCACTGAAGAGATTTTAAAAATTATTCTCTGGTAACGTGAAAAAAAATGCTCATTTTCCTATGTTTATATGTTTCTGAGCCCAGGAGTCTCAAAGTATGTTCTAAAGTGGGAGTCATACTTACATCTTAAATTTATGTTAGATCACTAGCATCCTGGGAAAGGCAAGATCTTCTTCTAAAAGTCTTTTTTTTCTTTAATTTAATTCATTTTTTTTAGTTAGCACACCAAACCTGTCCTTTCCATTATTTGAGATCTGTCCCTGTCTGCAATTTTAGCTTTCAGGCTTATATTGTAGGCTGTGACCTCCCATGAGTTCTTTAACTAAACTATGAGCCTCAGTTTCCAAATTAGCCAAATAGGGGTCACCATTCCCTTCTTTCCTACAATTGTGGGTATTAGAAAGGGCAAGGGTAAAATATCTAGCCCAATGGCTGGCCTGCAGTCATGGCTTAATAAATGCCATTTTCACAATAATATAGGTCTTCCAAATTCAATGAGTGTAATGGAAGAATAGAGTAGAAAAGTCAATGTTTTGAGAGTAGAAGGGAGGAAGTTGCTAGGCCTGGATTCAGTGAAGAGATTCAAGACTTTGTTTTGGCCAGATGTCCATCATTTCACAGGTGCCTAGCAGGTGTGGTAGAGTTGAGCACAGCTGCTTACAGGAGCTCTGGCCTGTTGAGCACCAGACATTGGGCTAAATATCTGGGGATACAGAGGCATAGGAAACCTGGTCAGCTGCATGGACATTTAAGAGATGCAATAGGCAGGCCTTTGCCCAAATAAGGCAGGTGTTTACATGTATGCCTCCTAGCTCAGCTGTTAATCTCTTGGAAAAGGGGCTATAGCTTAGGTCTCTGTAATCTAATTCTCCAGCTCAGTCTTGGGCAGGTGGGAAATGCATAATAAAAACTTGCTGTTCCATTTGCCCACAAGAGTCAAGATGATTAAGAGTTATATAACAGATTTCATCCTCCTTTCTCTTCCCATAAGTGCAAGGTAGTGTGATGTAGGAAAAAGGCATGGGACTTCAAACTAGTTGTATCAGTCAGGGTTCTCCAGAAAAACTGAATTAATAGGATGTATATGTATATTTTTATGCATATGTACGGATTATATGTATGTATGTTATGTATATGTGTGTTATGTATACAATGTGTATATGATGTGCATATATGTTATGTGTATATCTATACATAAAATGCATTTATAATATATATAATGCACACCTATTATATTTTAAAAGAAATTTACTCCAACAAATTGACTTATGTGCTGTGGTGGTTAACAAGTCCCAAATCCACAGAGCAGACAGGCTGCAACCTCCCAGGCAGGAGGAGCTGACACTCGGGCCTGGAGGCAGAATTTCCATCTTAAATGCCAGTTTTTCTCTTAAGACCCTGAACTGACTGGATGAAACCCATCTACATCAGACGGGATGACTGTCGCCCACATTAGGGAGGACTCTACTTAAAGTCAACTGATTATAAATGTTAACCATGCCCACAAAATGCCTTCACAGTCACACCTAGATTAGTGTTCGATTGAATGAATGGGCACTACAGCTTGGGCAAGTTGACACATAAAATCCATCATCATCTGGGGAATTGGGCTGGAGTTCAGGCCAAGGAACTAAATCAGTGGGTAAACCCAAGCTCACGGTTTGATCTTGGCTATGTCGCTTACTTTTCTTAGCCTCACTTTATCTGTTTAGCAGGTTCAGAGTGATAACAATCTTTGCAGTGACTAAGTCACAGGATTAGTGTCTGAATCAAGAATGAGGAGTGTGAAAGTTGCTCAAAAATTTGATAGAAAGAAATAATTTGGGGGTTCAAAGGAGGTTTAGCTCACATCAAGTTGGGGACTAAGAGAAAACCTCTTGAATAATCTACCCAAGGGTAATGACTAAAGAAATTTGCTTTTCCAAGTTGTTATGACTCTCCTGTTTTTCTAGATACAACTGGTAGAAACATGTTAATGGTGATGATGAATTGGATGGGGCCTGGGCTGGGAAGCAACTCAGACCTGGGATCAAAATCTCAAATCATCTATTTACTATATGTGAAACCTCAGCCAAGACACAACCTCTTTGACCCTTAGTGTCCTTTTCTATAAACAGGAATGATAATCTCCATATTGCAGGGCAGACTTATGAACTTTATTGCAGGCCACTAAAAGTGCCTGCTACCTGGTATTTGAGAAATCCCAGTTTTCCCTCACCCTGTATCCTGAGGGCCTCTCAGGAAGCCCAGTTGCTTACAAGACAGATTATATTTGAAAGCCTTTTCCTGCTAAAAGAGAATGATCATTCATTTTGATTTTAATTTTTTTTGGCTTATTCATAATTATCCAAGTAAAACCTAAAGACGTTCTTATAAAAAATTAAAATATTATTGATGAAACAAAAGCTCTATCAATCTCCTTTTTAGAAGTAGATTTCCTTTTTTTTTAAAAAAAAGGTATTTTTTCCCTTGAGATGGAGTAAACGTTGAAGCCATCCTCAGGAGGTTTTGGAGGGCACTTAGCAGGCTGAGTGATTTGTGGGTTGGTGATCTCTACCTGGGTTCTGATTGAGTCCAGGTATGCCATCTCCCGACACTCCTAAATACCGTCTTTACTCACCCCGCCTTTTACATTTATCACACTATATGGTGTTATGTATAGGAAATAAGGGAACTGGAATCCAAAGACACCAATGATCAAAGACGAGTGTTTCCTACTCCTAGAAGGTAGAACAAGGTAGGTAATGGAAACTCTGCTTTTCAATGTCCTCTCTGTAAAATGGGAATGTTAAGTTATAATTATGTTATAGGATTTCTATGGACGTTGAATGAGATCATGCCTTAAATCTCGAAGTATTTCTAAAATATATTATCATGATGCACATAAAATAAAGAATAGAAGAGAGTTTGGAAAAGTTTTTAATAGATAGAATTGTTTATTAGTCCCTTCTAATAACATACCCAATGTCACCAAACCCCATTGCTTCTATCCTTTGCTATCTCCTGCAATAGCAACTCACACACAACTTTACTAACTTTAGCTCTAGAATGGCTTGCGATGAAGGCCATTCATTGAAAAAATATTGATCAAACACCAGTTAAGTGTCAGATCCAGTATCAGCAGTAAATAAGACAAACAGTGGTGCTTCCATGATTTTCTGAAGTCTCAGGAATGGTTCCAAAGAGTGTTTGTTGTCTACCACACAGCTGCCTTATTTTCCTCATCTTCCACCTAATACAATCATGGGTCCCAGGATCTCTCCAAGATCCATTGCTTGGCTTTAGTCCAGGGACAGGCATTTGGAATTCTGAGCCCAACCAATGTTCAGTGCTCAGAAGTTGAACAGGAACCATGTGTTGAGTGCCAACCACGCTGTCTGAGAACTACTATCTGGGTTTAATTTCCACTGTCTGTCAGGGGGAAGCTTTGATCAGACTCTGGATTTTTTCACTTGGGCTAAGTGACTAGAGGCTCCTACTGGCCTATTACTGCTGCCTCCATGTGAGCTCTGGCTTTACCAGGATGTCAGAGATTTATTTACATGAATTCTCCCAATTCCCTGTCCATCCCTTCTCTCTCTCCCCTACAGACATGGCACAGTTAGTGCTAAAGGGCCAAGCAGAGGAGTGAATGTGTGTCCAGGAAGAGACAGGATGGGAAATGGGAATGGGGGGAGGTACCCACACACATCTTGCAGAAGGAAGTGCAGTGCGAATAAGTGACTGCAGCTGGGATCTTAATGGTTTTTCTTCTCTGCCGTCATTTTCCTTTAAGCCCAAGAGAAACTCTTTGTAATATGTGTTAAAATTATGGTTCAGATTTCTGATGATCAAGTTACATAGATTAAAGTAATGGATACCAGACTCCGCATCAATTCAGGTATAAATATGGATGAAATGAATGTACATTATCCACTGTTATAAATCTGTGTGTTCAAGGAAAGACATAAATCTCCTGAACCTTTCCTACCTCAGGGTATGAATGCTTGTTTTTTTTTTTTTTCTCCCCTAGTGTTTTCGATGAAATTATGATTTGGAGTAATTTGCTGGTTTTGCAGAAACTTCTGGCTTTTTTTTTTTTTTAACAAGAAAGAGTGGAGTATATTATTTATAATGGTGAGTCATTAAAATGCTCCAGGAAGTCATCGTTGCGAGGGGGCTGCAGAGGGAAGGGGTTATGCGGCATTCCAGATGTCCGTGTGTGGAGAGGGGCCATACATTTGGAGAAATTTATAGCACCTGGCTCTGTTGTAAAGGGTGGTTGGCCAGGGGTGTTTCTGTTCTCTTCTCTTCCTCTTAACTCTATCACCTCTCTACATGCAGGGTTCAAAGGTGGTGGTGGCTGACGGGCACATGGCCACAGGATGTTGTGGTCTGGAAGAGAAGACTGAATTCTCACTCCTGCTAAGCCACAGGGCTGATGAAAGTGTCTGAACTGCTTGCAGCCTGGGGCCCTGCCATGAGCCGTGATGAAAGGGAAAGAACAAAACTGAGTGCTGAACAGAACCGAGTGCTCCACGGAAATGAAAACCCGGCTCAGCTGCTCCACAGTTACATGTCTAGTCACCTTTTTTACTCTTTGAGTTGCCCACTCCGTAAAACTTAAGATATTAATATGCATTCCACAAGGTTGGGGTGGGGATAATGGAGATAATGGGTTAGAATTGTACCTAGTGCACTTCCTTTCTCTTCCCAGCCTCTCCTGTCTTGAATTGCACACCCCCAAAAGATATATTAAAGTCCTAAGCCTCAGTAGTTGTGAAATGTGACCTTATTTGGAAATAGGGTGTTTGCAGATGTAATCAAGTTAAGATGAGGTCATAATGAATTAGACTGGGCTCAGATCAAATGACTGGTGTCAAATAAAAGAAAGGAGAGGGAAAGAGGCACAGGAAAGAAGGCCATGTGAGACAGAGTTATGCTGCCACAAGCCAAGGAACAGTGATTGCTGGCAACCATCAGACACTAGAAAAGACAGAGAAGGACTCTTCCTTAGAACCTTCAGAGGGAGCCTGGCCCTGCTGGCAATGTGACTCTGGATTTCTAGCCTCCATAACTGTGAGAAACTAAATTTGTTGCAATAAGGCAGCAAATTTGTGGCAATTAGTTATGGCACTCCTAGGAAAACTGATACATTGTCCAAACTCCCAACTCACAGGGCTGAAAGACTCTTGACCAGCATTGTCCCAAAGGACAGGGACTCTAACCCATTTTCTCAATTTCTCCACTTCTTAGCTCCCTGCAACTAAGCTCACTGCTGAACCCATACGGAGGTTCAGCTGTTTCTTAAGTCACGATTTATGGTATTGCACCACCATCTCTCCTGTAAAGGATCTAAACTAGCTCACAACCTCCTTGTCTACATTCCAATCAGCAATGAAAATGGGAAGAACAAGGCACACCCCTTGTCTTTAAGGTCTAATCTGGAAATGATATACATCTCCTTCCTTCACATTCCACTGACCAGTACTTAGTAGTCCCATGACCATACCTAATTACGAAGGGGATTAGGAAAAATATCCTTGCTCTGGGGTAGCCATGGGCCTAACTAAATTCACTTACCCAGGGACAAAAGGGAAATAGATATTAGGAGAAAATTAGCAGTCCCTTCCAGAGGTAGCCACAGGGAGTTGTGCCAGAAATTCAAGTGGAGCTGTATCCTTGAGAGTGATTTGGGTTCTATAGGAGTGGAGAAATGGAGAGTGTAACCACATGGGTCATAAAAAAAGTGTTTATGCCTGGTAATCAGATTAATCAGCATACAGCTGTGTGATGGACTTTATTAATATGCTAATTCCAGAGGCCAAGATAATTGGACCTGACCCATTGTAGGTCAAGTAAAGTGTGCTTTGCTCTGCAGCCGCAGATGGTGACCCTCTGTCTACCAAAATGTACTTCTTATATTTGCACCTCTGGTGCATTTTCCATAGTCCATTCCTTTGACAATTGTTGTGAATTGAGAGTAAATCAAAGAGCACCAATTAAGAGTGAATCAAAGAAGAAGGAGGGACCTGGCATTTGTATGACAATGTTATTAGTGGGCATTTTCATATTAAAAAAAAATCATTTCTACTCTCCTGGGCTACCACCTGTCTCTCTCTTAGAAGATGCCCCTACACTGGACCAGCAGATGTACCAACATCCACAGCCATTCTTTCCTCCTTCCCAACCGTTAACTTTGTGAAGGTGTTCCAACTGGACCTAAGACTCCTCCTTTTTACTCTTCAGGGCCTACCCCATCTTTACTTCCTCAGACATTATCACACTCTTCCTTCTCTCTGGCTCCTTTGTGTTAGGCTTTCAGCATGCTCAAATTTTTCCCATCTTTAAAAAATAAATATTCACTCATTTCCTATCTACATTGGTATTTTTTTTCCCCCTTTGTGGACAAAGTTCTTAAAGGAGTTAGCTGCATCTATTATTGCTACTTCTTCACCTCCCACTCATTCTTCATCTCATTGATATTTGGCTTCCATTCCTACTACTCTCTGACACTGCACTTGTCAAAGTCACCTATCATCTCCCCATTTATTTTGTTGAAAGCATCTTCCAGTTCTTAGCTCATCTGACCCTTTGAAAGCATTTGACATGTTGATCACTCCCTTCTTTAAGAAAATTTCTTCTCATGGTTTATGTGAAGCACCACACATCCTAGTTTTGCTCCTACTTCTTGAGATTGCTTCTTCTTTGTCTCCTTAATGGACTCTTTTCTTTTGCTCATCATTAAATTTTAGTGTTTCTCAGGCATCTGTTCTGGGTTATCTACTATTCTCATGCTACATACAGATCCATGGACATTTAATTTACTGCCTTAGTTTCAGTCATCTTCTATATGAATAGCTATCAAGATATAGATATATAGATATATATTTTTTAACCCACTTCTCTCCCTAGACTGCAGATTCAGCTTCTCCCTGGACACCTCTATTTAGATATTCTAGACACACCTACAAATCTCTGTGTCTAAAACTAGATCAGACGCTGCCACTTATTATCCTTGTGCCTTATTTTTATCTCATTTGTAAAGTAGGAGTAATAATTCAGGATTTTAGTGGGATAAAAATGGATTTAGTGGCTCAATAGAGAAGAATGTGATTTTCACTCTGTAAAGTTCTGTACACATATGAAGTATGATTGTTATTTTATATCAGTCAATCACAAGGGTCCACTGAGTTTCTGTAGTGTCCAGCTTGGTTCTGAATGTTCTGGGAATTACAGAATAGAATAAGTCATGGCCCTCATCCTGAGGACCTTACAGATTGATTGGGAAGGGGGAAATGGAAGTAATGAAACACTAAACGTGATGTAGGCAACAGCTTATATAAGTATGGAAAGGCCAGCAGGGTTTACAGTGGGATTCTAGGGAAGTCCCATTCACTCCCTTGTTAAAGATACTACTCTGACAATAGCTTGGAAGATATAGCCCTAGTTACTTCCTAACGTCTCAGCTGAGGCCAGTGCTTTGAGTTGGCAGTCTGTTTTAAGCCAATCAGAATGACTCTCCCAGTGTAGCATCACTGAGAAAGTGTTGAGAAGTAATGTGGAGATGGCACCATGTTTAATGACGTGGGAACATAGTAAATCAAGTTTATAGGAATCAGATCTCAGTGACAGCAATCCACTGAAGGGAGAATGAATCAGAAAGCAGGGAAAAATGGAGAGTAGAAACTATGTGGTCCCAGAAAGCACTGGACAAGAGAAAGCTGCTAGATGAACCACCTTTCTAGTGCCCTTAAGACCTGGCTGGGTTTCTGCCATTATGTTAACTTTTAACTCTAAGTCTGTGCTCGTTGTGGTGCCACATGGCACCATATCACATGTATGTCTGTTTTTGAAATTATAGGAAGATGTTTTAACATTATGCTCTTTAGTCATTTATCAGTATAGATTTAAATTGCAATTTGATTTCAAGTTGACGAGAACATATGAAAATTTGATTTCTTTCTACCTCTAGCTTCTAATGGGAATTAGTTCCCTTCATGCAGTTAATTTTATGTCTAATCACTTTAACAATAAATATACTGTTGTCTTACACTTTTACAGTGGTTTGCAATTTCATATATTATTTCATTTGAGCCTCATAATAATTCCTTGTCACACAGAGAGGGTAAATGAATTATTTGAAGTTACACAGCACAACTGAGATATATATTGAGATGTCCTGGCTTTTAATCTAGTCCCAAGGCAGATTAAAAGTATGAAAGTTCGGGCAGTGCAGTGGTGGCTCAATGGCAGAATTCTTACCTGCCATGCTGGAGACCCAGGTTTGATTCCTGGTGCCTGTCTATGCAAAAAAACATATATGTATATGAAAGTTCAATCAATGCATTCTCCAACCTAGGAGATATCTCTATGTGCAGAAACATATTAGAATAGGGCAGACTCTTTTAATTCTTACTAGTTTTTTTATATTCAAACACCCAAAATCCCAAGAGCTGAAGAAGTCCAAATCTGGCTCAATTCACAAACATTTCAAGGTTTCTTATTATGTTCTAGCTCTCAGCTAGGTTTTTTTTTTTTGGTGCATGGAGTTACTGAGTCTGAAACGTCTGTTTTAGAGCAGATAGGCAATGAAATCCGGCCTGTAGTAAGATCAAGTTTAATTTTCAAGAGGTCTCCTTTTCAGTGATGGAGTCTTGGTTACCCAGTTACAGTGGTCAGCTATTTCATGGAAATTTCCCGTCTATTCAGCTCTGACCTTTGTGATTCCCATTATACCTGTATAATAGGAATCACATGTAGGATGTCAAAAGCAAAGCAGCATGGTAGCTAGGTGCTTTTGATGCTGAGAGCAGAAACTTTCATGTAATCTCATAAGACTTTCAAAAACTCCCACATCATCATTCTTGGGCAGTTGAGGTAGGGGAATAACTCTAGCTATAGTCCTCCTTTCCAAAGGGTATGCCAAGGGAAGGGTCCCAAATATTTCCTAGTCTCAAGAGACCAGAAAACTTTCTGAAAGGGAAAATGAAGAAGCTTTTAGCAGCATACTCCAAGGACAAGTTGGGCTAATGAAATGCCTGCCAGTCTCACTCAACAATTGCTCTGCCTCTCACAGCAGTTCCCTCTTGTCCCTCCTCCCTTGCAAATGCAGAGAAGGAAGACAGGTTACAGAAAGGGAGAGGAATGATGCAGTGCAGAGGACTGATTTAGCATGGCAGCTAGACTGCTGAAGCAGCTTAATGAATGGGATATGACACTAGCAATATATCCCCACCAGCATTCCCATCTGCCCCCAAATTCCACAAGAAAAAGAGGTAAACATTTAGACACCACTCTCTAATTATAGCACAAAACAGGACCATGGAAGGGAGGGTTACAGTCCAATTTCCTGACAGATTATTGGTGTTTTCAAGAAATAAGTTGGTTAGTCATTGATGCAGTGGCTGAGAACCCTACATTTCCGAGAAATAGAAAGAGGAACTCTCAGGCACAAGAATCACCCTTTAAGCCTCCTTCATGTGTGAAAATCACAGAGGAGATCCCCAGAACCTAGATAAGTCCAGCTTCTGGGCATTCTCCTCTCAGGAGAAGCTGTGAGCTTCCTCAGCTGCGGCCCTCCTTTCAAGGCTAAGCTTTTCAGAAACACCTGCTCATTGGTATGGATGGTCTCAGGGGCAAGAGGAGAAGCACATTAAGGGGTGGGTGTCTGCTATTGTGTTAGATCAATCTTGATGAGTACATCCTCTGAGAGTGCTTCAAGTCTTATCCCTTCCTGAGTCTTGCTTCTGAGCTGCGTATAGGATTCCATGCTGCCTGGGCTCAAATCTAATGTAATTGGCTCAGAAGCCCCTTTATTTCTATGTAGAGCTCCAAAATACTGGCAGGACCTCTTCAGCTCAAAGGAATTGGAAGCAGAGACTGTTTTATCCATGGTAGTCAGGGAACCTGGCACTGCCCTGAGGGGAGCAGGTTTAAGTGGAGCATGCAAACCTGACCCCAGGAAGAACATCCAAGATCACAGAAGAGGCAGCTGTGAACCATCCTTCAAGAGATATTGGATGGATGTGAGTAAGTTCAGGGGGCCCCAAGGAAGACAAAGTGAACCTTCCAAAGGACCTGTCAGTTTCTATCAGTACAACAAAATGAACCATGAAAATCCATCTTCCATTCATTGCTATCCAAAATGAATGTAATTTCCTTCTATGGCTTCCCTCACTCTTTCTAAAATGCATCCATTCAACTGGCATTTAGTGAATTTGTGCAATATGCATGGCTCTGGGCTAGGCACTGTAAAGGCAAGTGTAAATAAAACTCAGTCTGATATTGAGTTGCCCATAATCTACTAGGGGAGACAAAAGAGAAAACTGAGAATTGAAACTCAGAATAATGAGGTAAATACAAGGGACATCTGGTCCAGTCAGCCTGAGAATGGGGAGTGCTGGAAAGTGTCTGGGGTTAACACAACATGGGAGTCCCTGCAGAGATCACAGTAATGAACAATTTGGAGGAAAAATGCCATTTGGATCATAGCAGAATTAGTACCTAACCCTTCCATTGTGCTTATTAACTGTGAAGCACTGTTCTAAGCACCTGACATGAATTGATTCATTTAATACTTACAGTAACTCTATGAGGTATGTATTTTTCCCACTTTATAGGTAAAGAAAATGAGACCCAGAGAGGATAGTCATTTTTCAGAATCTCATCCAGACAGTCCGGCTTTTCAGGCCCTGCTCTTAGCCCCTCAACTCCACAGCTTTTACTGCAATGACAGAATCTCATGGCTAGAGGTAGACTGCAAGATGAGACACAGAGAATGGTAAGGCATGAAAGGAACAGGGGTCAGATTTGAGGGAATTGTATGCCATGTTGCATCCTTATTTCTCAAAATGGGGTGCCTCTACCCATATGGGTGTATGATGAGAAGTGAGGGCACATGATAAGTCACCACTTGTTCTTTTAGAAGTATCAATTTTACAGAAAGAAATCTTCATTTTGTATTCATAAATCATTTGTATAATATGCCACACAAAAGCAATGACAAGAAAAACCTCACCGGATTCTACAAATTGGATTTTTTCTAATGTTTTATTTATTATCACAGGATTTGCAAAGCAAAAATTGTTTAATTCTATTTCTTACTAGTGGATTCCCTGCTAATGCTAAAGTATAAAGAATGCAAAAAAAAATACAGAAGTCTTCTTTTCAACATACATAAACATGTATATGTTTATTTGGACTTATTATTTGTATATATTTTCAAGAGTAATGATTTTGAGTTTGAAAAAATTTATTAATGGTTAAATACGGGAAGTTTTAAGTATAAACATGAAAGTGGTAAAAACCTGCAAAATTCAAGCAAATCCTGAAATCACTGACCACCATGAAAGCTATGACCTTGCCCCAAGATTCCTCACTATAGACTTTCCAAGACAAGAATGATAGCACTAATGAACCACAATGGTGAGCTAGTAGTTTTTTCAGAAGCTAACATAAAATGTCTGTATGTAAATGTTTCTTAAAATATGGTGTAGAGGGCAGTGCGACAGTGGCTCAGTGGCAGAATTCTCATTTACCATGCCAGAGAGCCGTGTTTGATTTACGGAGCATGCACATGCAAAAAAAAAATATATATATATATAATGTAGGATGATTACCTGAAAATTTTAACGTAAAAGCACTATCTGGATGGGACAAATGCAATGAAAAAACTCAAGCAAATATGTTGAACACTTGCTTCAAGTTCAATATTAAAATCATCTAGAGAAAGGGTCTCCCAGTCCACCAAAATGACAGTATAAGATGCTCTTGGGTGTTGTTCCCCCAGAGTCTTTGAACAACTAGAAAAATTGGCAGAGCTATCTTCCTCAAAACTCCACAAAGCAGTTAAAGAGTTGCAAAAACGGAGTGAATGCTGAACCAAGAAAATGCAGCTTTAAAAGCAGTAAGGGGGGGGGGCCATGGTGGCACAGCAGGCAGAGTTCTCGCCTGCCATGCCAGAGACCGGGGTTCAATTCCCAGTGCCTGTCAGTGCAAAGAAAAAAAAGCAACAGGATAGCCTTGTTTTCCTGGCCTCTTCTCTACCCTCTCTCCAGTGCAATATGGACCCAGTTGGCACTCCCATTGTGGGTCGCTGGCCCTGTTCTGGAGAGAGATCTCAAATGGGACACATCACCTTATAACTGACAAATCGAGAAAAAAAGGACCAAACTAAACCCAAAGCAAGCAAAGGAAGGAAATAACAAAGATAAGAGCTCAGATAAATGAAATAGAGAATGTAATAACAGTAGAGAATCAACAAAACCCAATATTTCTGTATAAAGAATATGGTCAACCCACAGCTAACATCAGACAATGGTGAAAGACTGAAAAGTTTCTCTATTTGTAGATAACATGATCCTATGATTAAAAATCCTGAAAAACCCACAACAAATCTACTAGACATAATTTAAAAATCAGCACAGTAGCAACGTAAAAGATCAAGATGCAAAAATCAGTAATATTTCTATATACTAGAATGAACTATCTCAAGAATAATTCAAGAAAAAAATTTCATTTACAATAACGACTAAAAGAATCAAATATCTGCAAATAAATTTAACAAATGATGCAAAATACTTATCCATGGAAACTGCAAAATATTGCTAAAAGAAATAAAAGAAGACCTAAACAAATGGAAAGACATTCCATGTTCACGGATCAGAAGACTAAATAGTCTTAAGATATCAAGTCTACATATTCAACAAAATCCCAATCAAAATTCCAACAGCTTCTTTGAAGAAGTGGAAAATCAACCATCAAATTTATGAAAGGGTAATGGGCACCTACTGATCAAAAACATACTTAAAAAGAAGTCCAAAGTTGTTCTCATATTTCTTGATTTTAAAACTTATTACAAAGCTACAGTCACCAAAAATAGCATAGTACTGGCACAAGGACTGACATGTAGACCAACGGAATCGAATTGAGGGCTCAGAAATCACTCTCATATCTATGGCTATTTGATTTTTGATAAGGGTATTGTTTTAGTTTGTTAAGGCTGGAATGCAATATACCAGAAATGGATTGCTTTTAAAAAAGGAAATTTATTAAGTAACAAGTTTATAGTTCTAAGGCTGTGAAAATGTCTAAATTAAGGCACCAACAAGAAGTTACCTTCACTAAAGAAAGGCTGATGCTGTCTGGAACACCTCTGTCAGATGGGAACGCAAGTGGCTGGCATCTGCTGGGGTCTTTGGGTTCTGGAAACCTCTGTCAGCTAGGAAGGCACATGGTGACATCTGCTAGCTTTCTTTCCCAGCTTCTTCAACAGCTTTCTCAGCAGTGTTTTCTTTCATTTTCAAAGGTCTCTGGCTGTTTGAGCACTACAGCATTAACCAAAATGGTTCCCTCTTAAAGGACTCTTGTAGGCAACCCCACACGGAATGGGTGGAGAAGCATCTCTATGGAGCCATCTAATCAAAAGGTCCCACCCACAAGTGGGTGAGCCACACCTCCATGGAAACAACTTAATGGAAAGGATCCCACTCAGTAATATTGAATGAGGATTAAACAACATGGCTTTTCTCAAATATACAATGGTTTCAAACCAGCACAGGTATTAAGTCAACTCAGTTGGGAAAGAACATTGCTTTTAGCAAATGATGCTGGGAAAAGTGGATCTCCATATGCAAAAGAATGAGGGCAGATCTGTACCTCATACCATATGAAAACTTAATTAAAATAGATCAAAGAACTAAATATAAAGACCAAAGCTATAAAAATCCTAAAACAAAAAAATTTAGGGACACATCTTCAGGACCTTGTGTTAGACAATGTTAGACTTTACACCAAAAGCATGAGCAACAAAAGAAAAAGTAGATAAATAGAACTTGATAAAAATTTAAAAATTTGTGCATCATAGGATTTCATCCTTAAAATAAAAAGACAACCCACAGTAAGAGAATATATTTGAAAACTACATATCTGATAAAGGTTTAATACCTAGAATATATAAAGAAATCCTAAACTCAACAAGAAAAATAACCCAATTTAAAAATGGGCAAAATATTTGAATAGATATTTCTCCAAAGAAGGTATATAATTGCCAAAAAGGACATGAAAAGGTGCTCAACATCATTAGCCATTACGGGAGTACAAATCAAAACTGCAATGAAATACCATTTCACATCCACTAGAATGATTGCTATTTAAAAAAAAAAAAGGAAAATAACAAGTGTTGGAGAAGATGTGGAGAAAAAGGAACACTCATGCATTGTTGGTGGGAATTTATAGTGGTACAGCAGTTGTCAAAAACAGTTTGGGGGTTCCTAAGAATGTTGAGTATAGAATTACTATATGACCTGGTAATCCCACTTCTAGGAATATACCCCCAAAACTGAAAGCAGTGATTCAACAGATATTTGCGTACCAGTGTGCATAGTGACATTATTCACAATTGCCAGAGGATGAAAGCAATCCAAGTTCCATCACTGATGAATGGAGTAACAAAATGTGGTATATCCATGCAATGAAATATTCAGCTGTTAAAAGGAATGAAGTTCTGATACAAACAACAACATGGATGAACCTTGAAAACATCATGTTGAGTGAAATAAGCCAGCCACAGAAGGACAAATATTCTATGATCTCACTGATATCAAGTAATAACAATAAGAAAATTCACAGTCAGAAATTAGAATACAGATTACCATGACCTGGGGTGAGAGTACGGAATGGGGAGTCAATACTTAATTGGTACAAAATTTCTGTTTGGGGTGATGAAAAAGTTTGGTATCGGATGGTGGAGATCATAGTACAATCTTGTGAACGTAATTAACACCATTAGATTATATGCTTGAATGTAGGTAAAAGGGGAAACTTTAGGCCGTATATATGTTGCTAGAATAAAAATAAAAGTAACACATAGGACTCTACAGTGCACCCTGAAGTAAACTGTAGACTACAGCTAGTAGTACAATTATAATATTTTTTCATCAATTGTAACAAAGTTATCACACTAATGCAATGTGTTAAGAATGTGGAAAACTGTATATTCAAGTAGGGTGTCATGGTCAGGTTCATGTGTCAACTTGGCCAAGTGGTGGTACCTGTTTGTCTGGTTGGGCAGGTTCTGGCCTGTCTGTTGTGAAGAGGACATTTCAAAGAAGTAAATCATGATCATGTCAGCTGCATCCACAGCTGATTCCATTTGTAATCAGCGAAAGGGGAGTGTCTTCGGCAATGAGTGATGCTTAATCTGATCACTGGAATCCTTTTAAGGAGGATTCAGAGGAGACAGGCTCTATTCCTGCTTCGGCTGGCGAGTCTCTCCTGTGGAGTTCATCCAGACCCTCCATCGGAGTCGTCATCTTCACAGCCTGCCCTGCAGATTTTGGACTCTGCATTCCTGAGGTCACGTGAGACACTTTTATAAATTTTATATTTGCGGGTGTTCCCTGTTGATTCTGTTTCTCTAGAGAACCTCAACTAATACAGGGGGTATACAGGAACTCTGCAATTATATTTTCTGCATGATTTTTCTGTAAACCTATAACTTCTCTAATATTAAAAATATAATTTTAAAAAAGCGAACTTCAAGCAGAGGACATTAGATGTAGCTGTACATCAAGATTGGAGAATATATAAAAAAATAAATTTTTAGCTGATGTAAATGTTTTAGTTAAAAAAAAAATCATCTGGAGAGGTGAAATACCTCTAACAAGAAAAAATATATACAACCAATCTGGTTGAGGTCAGAAAGAGGCAATGTGCTGTTATTGAATGACACCATTACACACTGCCATTTAATGTGCTTAAAAATATATTCTTGAACAACTGGTTGAAACATTGAAGCTAATTTGAGTCTTTAATGTCTAACTATATAAAAACACTGGGTGCCCATTATATGGTCATTTTCCTTGTCTTTGCTATACTCTTAAATTGAAAGTATCTGGGTTGATATGTTTATTTGCAAAGTAGCAAAATAGATCCATTTCCAAAAAGATCTGGAATTTTAAAATAAACTTATATCAGTGTAAAATAATGCACACACACCCACACACACATACGAATGTGTGCTCAGATGTGAAAATAGAAGCTCACATCAAGATCAGCATGCATCCTTGAATACCTTCACTTCACTCTCTGAAAATGCTTCACTCCCCACCCCCCCCCCAATACAGTTCTTCATTTCTTTATATATTCAATAGGGCAGAAAAAAATGATAAACCTCATTTAATAAATAGTCCTGTGAATATTCTCTTTTAGGTTAAAGCTAACATGAAATGAGATGTGACTTTTGAAAACTTACTCTACTCTGCAAATATATATTGGTTTAACCAGAGAAATATTGGAGTCACGATTTTGTAATGAAGGGCTAAATAGCTCCTTTTGTCACAGAAATGGGGAAAACATAACAAAGGGAGGGATATGGATAGATGAAATATTTCATTTTCTCCTCTATGATTAAAAGCTGACCCACAAATGTTTATTCTCTAGAGATATTTTAAATATTTCTATGAACAAATGAAAGACCAAATTGAATATTTTATTATAACAAAGATAATGCTTGATAATTGAGTTTTTGAGACCCTGAGGCTATTTACATGTCATGAAATTATAGCAGTAATAGTTAAATAAAGAATGCTACCAGGTATCTTTCTCTAGAGTGGCCATATACTCTGTCATGTGAATTGGTAACGAAAGTGGGTCTTATTAATTAGGAAAGGCAGCTCTACTTATTAATATATCAGGACAGTGCTATAAACTGGGACTGTCAAGGCACTCCAGTAAACGGAGTTAACATATATCTTTCCCCCAGACACCTTCCCCGTGAAAACAAGGAGCTAAAAGAAAAAGAAAAAAGGCAAGGAAAAAATAATGCAGCACTATTTCCTTGAGATGGTGAAAGAGACTGACAGGTGAAGTGGAGACCAGGATTACAATCTTTGCCACCAGGGATTTGAGGCTGAGATGGGTCCATTCTGTCTCTGATCCCATACCTCATATACGTATGTAACTGCTTCTATCCTCATGAATATTTTTCTGAAATGTTTGAAAAGAATGCTGTAGGCAAAGAGGAGTCACTGAAGAAATATAGAGCAAGAATCGACCTCATAAGATTTGATGTCAGAAGAACCACTCACTCGAAGAACCACCGCAGAGAAGATGATGGGTAAAGAATGATGAAAATGGAGACATGGATTCAACTGATGTAGCCAGTGGAACTAAGACCCTGACTGTGAGTAGGGAACATATTAAAGGGATGATGAAGGAGCTTGACTATTCCAGTCATAGGTAGCTTTGGCCAACCATGGAGGGTCTTCTTACCTGGCTTTATGTAGTTTGGCAAATATCTAAGCTACTTATAAACAATGAGCTCAGTGTTTCAGGGCTCTAATTCCAAATTCCTATTTGAGAGGAAACAGATTGACAAATAATTCCTACACCATTCATCTGATGACAGAAGGTAGGATCACAAGGTATGAACATGACAATCTAGGACCACTGCCAGGTATTCAGAAAATGAGTGATAGAGCATATTTTCTTAAACAGTTGCATATAAATAGGAATTGGATTCTAAGTGTAGTGGTGGAGAAAGAAGAATAGTGCAATTAAAAGAAATTAACATTTGTTAAAAGGTGACAATGTGCTAGTTGTTGCACAGGTTATTCTGCATACCTCTCTTCATGATATTCCTCTGAGGTAGGAACTATTGCACCTGCTTTATAGGCAGAGATGGATAGATTTCCTATGGCCACATAGAGGATCCAGAATTCCAAACAAATATAGCAGCCTCTAAACCGCGTGCTTGTCCCACCCTCTGCACAGTTCTGCTTAAGATGGTGTGCAGGGAGTACTGGCCTTCGAACTACCCCACTTGGAATAACAATTTGCTCCCTGGAAAGAAGCCTCTAATATGGTCCTTTTCTAACTAGTCTCTTTCTGGGACAAGTAGGACTTCCTCAAGTTCTTTTCATGATTAAATTTTATCCCCAAAGGCCCCAAATTAGGTCACGTATCTGTGAGTTCCAGTTCCATTCACCTATTTCACAAACTTTAGTGCAGTGCCTTGAATGTGTCAAGCCCTATGTCCAGCTGGAGGATATATATGCAGACTCTGACATTAGGGAACCCTCAGCTTAGCAGAAGAGATAAGACCTGGGCATAAATAACCATAACACCAGGAAGTCATAGCTGAGTATCATGTTAAAGGTATATTTGGAGTGAGGTGGAAATTTTGGAGGAGAACATTCAAGTAAAACCTTCATAGAGAAGATGACATTTAAAGCTGGGTCTGGATACATGTGCTGAAGTTGAATGCGTGGAACAGGAAGAGGGAGTCCCAGGTGTGGAAAATGTGTAAAAAGAGGTCCAGAGTCTGGTAGACAGGAGCAGGGAGTGTAGGGATGATGCATCCCATTCCAAAGGTAGCAAGAAGTGGGTGCTGGATGTTTCCTGCAGTCTGACACTGACATTTGAGAGTTTGATTGTTTCCTGGCTCTTCTCTGGACCAACGGTGGCAATCTTTGAGGCCAGTGCAAGGTTGAGCATTTCTATCTTTGTACAAGCTTTTTCCTTTTGATGAGTCCCCAGACATATGAAATCTCCTCCTCTCCCCGTAGTGTATCAAACCTCATACTTGCATTCGAAATGGGGGTCAAAACACGAGAAGAAAAGGGCAATTGATTTGTGCATTTCAGTCATTTCCTTGGGAACACGCTGAGCTTTTACTTTGGGGTGACTGTGAAAGAGACCCTGTCTGTGATTAGATCTGTCAGGCAGTGGCTGCCTTACACTAGGTACCTGGGGAAATAAAACCACGGGCAATTGCTGATGTCTGCAATGCCCAGAGAGCTATCTGCCATGCAGTACCATAATAGGCAAGTTGTGTGTACAGGAACCTCTTGGCTAGGGCTTGGCAGGGGGATTCTAGATTTGAATCAGGGTTAAACAGATGATTTCTGTGGTCTCTAGACAAGTCTCAGGATATATGGCTTTGAATATGTGGACAGCTACACATAATAAAATGATGCCTAATGGATAAAGGCCACTTTATCTCCCATCTTGTCTAGTTTCATTCCAAATACCATGTAGCTGCCAGTGCGATATTTCTCAAACATAAATCTGAACATATCACCCTCCATTTCCTGCTTAAAAACCTTTAATGTCTCCCAGTTATGTAGGGGATAAAATCCAAGACAAGACTTGCTATGACCTGGCCTCTCCTCACTTCTCCAGATTCATCTGCCACCATTCCCCTTTGCCTCTTATGCCCCAGTGACAATGGATTGTTTGCCATTCCTGCACATGTCTTCTTATATTGCTTCCTTATCATGCACCTATCAATAATATTCTTCTCATGCTTGCCTCCCAGTTAACTCTCCTTTTTATTTTCAAAGACCCAGCTTTTTTAAGACTTTCTTTTTTTAAGACTGAAACCAATCTCTCAGTATAGTGCCCATATCTCTATCTTGAATTATAAATGACCTTGCAAAATTGTCAACTCTTCAGTGTCAGGTATTTGGTTTTGTTTATCTTTGACTCTCTAGTGTCTAGCAAAGCATTTGGCACAGTGCTGCATGTTGCAATGACTGTTAATTACATAAATGTTAGATGGAAAAGGGAATAAATGGAAAGGTATCTAAGAAGTAAACAAATCTCAGGATTCTCTTTCCAAACTCGGCAAAATATTATTTTCTTGATTTTACAGAAAATGCTGCTAAGGCACGGAAAGGCTAACAACATACAGCTACTGTTAACCTACAACTGCAGTCTGACCCCTTTATTCCTAATATAGGGTTCATTCTTCTGTCTTTTGACACCCCTCAGTAACTACCTATTGACTCTTGAATCCTGATATGACCTAAACTTGGACTCTACAACTCAGAAGAACAGGAAAGTGCATTTATCCTAATCCCTTGTTTTCTGTTTTTAACAGATAAGGAAATTAAGAGCTAAATGTGGTCTCATGAAGTGACAACTCATTTACCCTGAAAAATCTTGCTTGGACATGATCACTCTTGTCATTATCAGTAATATAGAATTACAACTGTGTAGATGTTGCAGGAAGTCGGCTACAAACAAAAGCCCGTGATATAATAAAGAAAACTGATCAAATCAGCGGAGTCTGATGATTAGTTAATTAATCATTAAGGAAATACTCATTGACTGAATTCTAAGTGCTGAGTGTATAACAGTGAATAAAATAGTCAACGTGGAGCCTACATTTTATTGGGAAGAAAAAACAATAAATAAACATGGAAATGAATGCTATCTTGGAGAGTGATATAATAATATACATTAACTGGCAAACAATAAGCAGTAGCCCAGGAAGTAGATAAAGCATGGACAAGGGTCATGAGGAGTTCGAGGTCATAGCATGTTTAAGGAACTGAAAGATTTCCATGGTTAGAACATGGAGACAGGAGCGGCATAAAATGAGAACAGAGCTGGTTTGTCAGGTATTATATCATGGTGATTTTGAAAGACTGTGCTGAATTTGGATTTCATCCTAAGTGAAAAAAATATATATATCATTGATGGTCTTTAAACCAGGAATGGCATGATTAGAAGCGTGTATGTGATTTAATAGTTGGTCACTGAGTAGAAAATGGTCGGGAAGGGCGTAGCAGTAACTCTGGTGAGTTAAGTTAAAAATATATTCCAGTAGCTCAGGTGAAACATAATGGTGTCCTAGACTAGCATGGAACCAGGAAAATGAAAATGTGTACAGAGGTCTCTTATAGTCAGAAACAAGAGGTCTTGGTGGAGGAGAGAGAGCTATCTTTTTTGAGCAATTAGGTGGAAGGAGATGCTACTTACTGCGAGGAATAACACTGGAAAAGTATCTACATATTGAGGGTAGAGAGAGTTGGGGGTCCAAGAATTCCGTTTTTGGAATGTCATGGTTGAGATGCTTGTGCGGCATCAGAATAGAGTTGTTCACACCAATGCCAAGTGTTAATAATAGGGTGGCATATGCGAACCCTGTATTTTATGCCTGATTTTTCATAACTCCACAACTTCTTTAATAAAAAAGAAAAATAGAGGCATTATGTAAACAATTGGGTTATTTGAGGTCTGCAATTCCGGAGAGATCAGGGGTGGGAATGTATGTGTGAGAAATCGGGCAATATAGAGAAAATAAATGAAGACTTGGGTGTGTGTGAGCCCATCTAAGGAAAGAGGATGAGGCAGAGACCCATAAACCTCACTATGAAGAAGAATCAGGGAAGGAGACTGAGAAGCTGAAGCAAAGGAATGATAAGAGGAGATTGTGATGTCTCTAAGGAGAGTTTCCAGAAGGAGAGAGTGTTGAATGCTGCTGATATTTCTAGTAAAACATTGGCTGAAGATTGTCCATTAGATTTGCAACAAAGAGGCTATTGGCCTCCTTATCAGAGACAACTCTGGAGGAACAAGCCACGTAGAAAGGTTGGAGGGCAGCTGGGAAGTGAACGTGTCCAAACACTATATGTCACAACGTTTTTGAGGAGTTGGCTGTGAAAAAAAAAAGTTCCTGTAGCAAATGGCTTAAATGATACATTCTGTGGGTTTTTTTTTTAAATTGTTGTTGTTGTTATTCAATATCTGTTCACGTTCCTGAACTGTAAACTTCTTGAGATCAGGGTATACATCTCTTTTATTTCCTTCTGTATACTCAGGTGCTAAACACACTGCTTAGTCCACAGTAAATGCTTAGTAATATTTGATAAGTAAATGAATATAAATGAATAAATGAATATTTAGAAAATATCTTGGACAACTCTTCTCTGGTAAATTATAAAGTTTCATTGAGAATTTATTCATGACATTAAAAGTTAATTTGGGGGGCAATTATGCTATCACTTCTTGTCACTGTCAAGGAGACACTCAGAGCTGAATAAATCATATTTCTTGCTCCACCATTTTTGGGAAAAGAATTCTTCTGTAGCTATTGTCTCCTTGAATCCTGCCCCTTCTCTTTGTCTCCAAGACAGTTGCCTTAATTCTGGTCCTTATTATTCTTCACCAATTATAATGCAATTTTCCCCTCAACAGAGGGCTGGATGAAGGCCCTTGGGGAAATGAGACACTGCCATGCCCTTTAGGCTGTCTCTAAATCAAAATAAAAATAACACCAAACTGTAAAACCCAAAGCTTATGCATGTGCTGAAAGCAGATTTCCACATTTTACTGCTTGCAAAATTCTGGATAAATCATGCAATTGACACATGCTTATTCGTTCATGCATTGTTGGTACTCTAATCAGGATCCTAAACTGTCAACTAAGGAATCCATTATTCTTCCAGTCTTGCCTCTCCCCAGTTCACTCTCTTCCAGAGTGATCTTAGATACAGATCTGAAGGTGTCAGTTAAAATCCTTCATTGCCCCCTCCACTACCTATAGGACACAGTTCACTCCCCAGCCTGGCTTACAAGGTTTTTGGCTTTATGTCCCCTGACGACTGCTTGGTTTCATCTGATACCACAATCCATATGTGTTCTGGCCACTCTGGATTATTTGTCATTCTTGGAATGCCCCCTGGAACTCCCACAGCTCCAGACCTTTGCACGGCCTGCTCTCTCTGCCTGGAATGTCTCTCCAACTTCTTCAGCCACTGAATCCCTTCATCTCTCCACACTTGGCTAAAGTCACCGGCTCTTCCATGCCTTCACGGGTCTTCATGCCTCCTCTTCACCAGCCCTCTTCTCTGCCCTCCCAGCACTTTCTGCTTTTCTCTAATCTACCACTATACTGAACCACACTCTTGTCTCCTCCCCACATGACTCCTCCTAATAATGACAGCCAACATTCATAGAGCCTTTCACGTTCTTTACCTGGATTGTCTCATTTAATCTTCACGCTGTCCTCTGCAATACACATTAGCATTATCTGCATTTTACATGTGAGGAAATTAAGGCTTAGCAACCTGTCCACGGTCACACAGGTGTCAAGAGGCAGAGCAGGAATTTGAACCACACTGCCGGACACTGGAATCCTACCCTTAACCACTGCCCTAAACTGTGAGCTTCTTGTAGGCAAAGAGTGAAGCTCATCCATCTGTGTATTCCTAGATGGTAATGGAGCCTGCAATGATGAGAACAGTCAGTAAATGTTTGTTACATAAATAGAATGAATGAATCAAATTGCCTTATTATGATTTATTTCTACTATCTCCTAGACACTGCTAGGAAAATTAGATTATGTGCATTTTAATTTTTTCCATAACATTCTAATTAAAGAGTCAAAATAGAAAGAAGTCTAGCATGAATCAGACCGGTAAAAGCATTGGAAGGGCCTCCCTGTGGATGAGGAATTAGACTTGTTTTGTCTCATTTCAAGAGCTTGAAATAGGGCCAAGGGAAGGAAGCAGCAGGGAAATAGTTTTCACCCTCCAGAAAGAACATTTGAACTGCCAGTGCTGTGCAAGGTGATGAGCTCTCCATTCTTAGAAGTGTGCAAGTGTATGCTGAAGGAACATTTGGTGAAATGTTGCAGAGGAGTTTCAACATCAAATGGAAAATTTTATTGGGTGATCTTGAAGCTATTTTCTATCCAGAAAATCCCATGAGTCTATGAAATAGGAGTAGGGAAAGGTAAGTGACTAAAGTCTATACAGATGAAATGATACATTTTAATTTTCCATTTGTGTAACTGAAAGCAGAGCAACATTTGCTGGGATTTATTTGTTAAATTAAAGAAAACAGGAAGATGTGGGGGGGAAACTTATTTGAATAACTTGCTATGGAGACTTTTCTCTTCAGGTGATCCTGCCATGCTCTTCTTCTACCTTTGAACCTCCTCATTTAAGAAGCCTTCCCACCTCTCTTGGAAATCACTTTCCTATGAGTGATGGACTTCCCTGAAATGCAACCCAAGAGAGCTGGAAATGGGTATCCCCTCAAAAGGATCTGTTTTCAGGATAGGAGAGGAGCAGTCGGAAATTGCTTCATTAGGGAAGAGATGGAATAAATGAAGGCAAATCTCACCATGGCTGAGTGTGAAGAACTTTGTTCCTCTGGGGAATGTAGAAGGGAATACATTTTCCATGTCTACTGAGTTGAACAAAGATAGGCATGGATGACTCTAAATGTAAGGGCAAGTAGCTCTACCTATTTCTAGGGGCCCAGGTGTTCCTGGGCTTATGGGGGAAAAAAAGGGCAGAAAAGAAAAAAATAGTGAAAGAAAGAACAAGGAGATACCCAAAAGTAGTGTTACAGGATCCAGTGGGGCCACAGTAGTCTTGGCTGGTTGGGAGAGACTAGGTCTACAAGTGAGGATTATGGCCATGCCCCAGGAAGGAATGCTGGATTACCAGTGGAGATACCCAGGCTTGGCGGTGGAAAGGGCGAGTCTGGCACAGATGGCCTCATCAAAGAGAACCTGAAGCCTTCTGATACCAGCGAACAGTGGAGGGAAGGGGATGGAAGCTGGTATTCTCATGACTTCTTTGGTGTGGGTGAGCCAAGATACTACTATCTACTTCTTCCTGAAACTATGGACTTATTAGCAACACTTTTAGAGTTTTCATCAGTTCTTTGAGGACAAAAATCCTGTCTTGTCTGTATTTGTTTCCCTGAATGTAGCCTGAGACACCAGGCACTAAATAAATGTCTCAGGAATGACGGAATGAATAAATGAAAGAAGAGTAAGCACTAATTTTGAAGTAGGGACTATACTAGACACTAAATAGAGTAGAAGATGGAATCTATAAAATGAGGAGACAGCATCCTTGCTCCTAGACAAGCTGATGTCAAGTGAGGAAGCTGGAAATACAAATGAAGATTAATACAATGGAATAAAGGTTGGTGAAGGGGGAGGAAGTACTGGGCTTAGACTGCACCTTGCCTCTAAACTCCACACCAGCACGTTAATATTTTGATTCCAGAGGATAGATTTATGTTTTACTTCTGATTGTTGACATAATAGATTGGTATTTTGAATAATTCAGAAAATGTTAGAAGGCAGGACAAATATAAATCATAATTTCAACACTCCGTGGCAATCTTACTATTTTGACACATTGCTTTCCAGGCTTTCTCTGTTTTCATTTTTTTTTCATTTTGTGCCTAGAATGTTACGTGATTCTCTCCTCCCCCATTACCAAGTCATTAAAAGATTCTTTCTAAGCATGATGCATGACTGGTAGTCTATTGTATGTCTGTACCATAATTCATTTACTAATTCTCTTTATTTTGGACACTTGGGTTCTTCAAGTCTCTTATGTAAATAATGTTGTACTTTTCATATTAGGCTAGTTTCCTAGAAAAGTAATTCCCAGTCAAAAGGCAAAAGTATTTTTATAGTTCTTGATGCGCCTTGCCAAATTGCCTCCAGGACGATTAAACCAATATAGTCTCCGGCTCTGTGTGTTGAGTGTCTCCCTTTCTACGTGTAGGGAAATTTTTATATACTGGTTCAGCACATGGTTGATGTCAAAGTCCTTCCCATTTCTCTGGCCAGGAGACAAACCAGATTAAAACAGATTAAACAACTATATTCAAATTTCCATCATGCCACTTTCTCATATTAAATTAGCAAAACATTAATATAGCAATTAACTGGCTCTGACAAGGATAAAGATGGTAACTCCCACTATCGGATTAGCCATCACATTGTTGATGGCAGGATAAAATTATGCAACACTTTCTGGAAGGCAATTAGGGCCTACTTTTTTAAAGAAACATAAATTGCTGTGTAATTTCATATCTGAAAATGCTTCCAAAGGAACAAGCGCAAGGGGAAAAAAAAACAACGATTTTCATCAAGGAAATTAAGTGAAAAAAATTGGAAGCCTCCTGTAAATATTCAATATTTAGGGGGGTGCTTAAAAAATTACGATGTCTATTCAATGAATTATGATGTCTACTCATAAAATCTTTGTGAGAACATGAAAAAATACAATTTTAATTAAATTTTATAAAGAAGATGTCAATAAATGGGGAGAATGGTAAAGGGTCCAAAAATAGAAAACATGGCTTTTTTGATGAATATGGAGGTAGACACTGCCTTTATAATGTAATTTTTCAAGTTTGTTTATCTTGATTTGCTCCCTCATCTTCAGCTCTATAAGGCAGCTGTTGCCCTTTTCATCTCAAAGCAAAAGGGTGTATCTATGGCCCCTTAACTAAGGGTGAGCTCAAGGTCATCAGGAATATGAGATCTTTACGTATGACTTCACCCTAGGGGAGCCGAGGAAATCATACAGCAACTTGTTCTCCAAGTTTCCGTGAAAAACTCATCATTCCAGTTAGTTGAAGGAGATTCCTATGGGCCTGGAGGAACTTTATAAAGGTTAGAAAGAATCTATTTGGCAAGAGATACCCTGGCCTGGGCAGTTGATTTTTAAGGGGAGGAAGGGAAATCCCAGATAAAACTGCAAAAGCAGATGTCATAGAGGACAGTAGTTTCAAGAAAAAGAAGCAACATGGTGTGAAGTATCACAGGAACCTTTAGATAAATTTATGTTCGTGAATATACTGTGCATTCATGCCAACACACTCCAGATTAGAATCAGGAAAGGAAAGAAAGGAAGCACAAAATCGTTATCAAATAAAATGTCATAGGTATTAGTGTAACTTGACAGAGGTGACAGAGGGAGGCTCAAGAGTGAAAAATGACCATTGAAAATCAAGTATATTTAAAAGAAATTGAAATATAGGAAAAACACCAGGGGGAATGAACTTGTGACATATTCCCAGTTGAAAGGAAATTTAGAACCTGAAGTACAATGAAATGGGAGAGAAAAGGAAAGAGAAACTAATCTGATATTGCCATAGAACTATAGCACCGAATCCTGGCCAGTATCCAGTAATGTGTGTGTGTGTGTGTGTGTGTGTGTGTAGTGGAGTTGGGGGAGATGGTAGTTGGGGAATAGCAGTATTTCTGGAATACTACAGCATTTACAGAGAACCAGTGGGTAGAATACAAAAGAACTTTCTTTACTAGATCTGCTCCAGATGCAAACCTAATTGCACAAAGGGAAGTGGGCTGAATGTGATGCTGCCAATATAACCAAGGGTTTACAGATAAAAATGTAGGATGCCCAATTAAATTTGAATTTCAGATACTATTTTAATTTTTTAGCATAAGTATATCCCGTGCAGTATTTGGAACTTGCTTATACTAAAAAACAAACGCACACACACACACACACAAAAATCATCTGTAATTGAAATTTAACTATGCATCCTGTATTTTTATTTGCCAAATCTGACAACCTTATTCTATCCTGTTATAGCAGTTATGAGGAAGAAGTTTGACTTGTAAAGAAATGGAAAGTGAATGAAACCACAGAAAATGTGCATACCCTGGTACTTAGTAAATTCTGATTGACTCTGGATCTCTTCTTCTCTTAGAATAAATGGATAGAAAATACAATTATGGCAACAGACAGCCCATCAAGAGTTTAGCAGGAGAAGGAAAGAAAGCAATTCTGAAAATTCATGCAATAGGACTCTGAAAATATTGACTCCAGAAAGCAGGAGAAGAGTTTAGAAATTGTTTAATAGCACCGATAGAATGCAAGAAGCTTGGACTTAGTGAAAGAGGAGCAGAAATGGAAAGAAAAACAGTTTACAAATAAAGTTAATAGCCCAAGAGGAAAAGGATAATCTGAGAAGATGACGGAAACAGGCAGAATTCCAAAGAAAGTAAAAATGTGTATGGCAAAATGTCAACAACCTGTTTTGGAGAGAGTAAGAAGACTTGATACTGCAGTAAAGCAAACCAGTGAGATGGGGTGGAGATTTCAGGAACATTTCCATCACCAGAAGAAAGAACAAGGAGGTGATATTAGGAAGTGAAAAACATAGATGTGAAACAGAGAATGGAGATCAAACCTAAAACCATACGAAACCAGAGCAATTATAGTATAAGCAAAAGCAAACACTTAATTGAAGAAAATTCAATGCATTCAGAAATGAGAGAGAGAGATAGCAAGAGAGAGAAAGAGAAGAAAATGCTTAGAAGGGCTTGCAGGAAATTTATGGGCTAAGCTCCCTTCTAGACACTTTAACTGTGTCAACTTTTTTAACCCTCATAGCCACCCTATGAGGTAGGGACTATATTAGCATCATTTTAGAAATTGGGAAATAAACAGTGAGGAGTTTTTCATTTTGGGCTTTCTTTTTTAACTTTGCTCAAGGTGGCAGAGCTAGTGAGAGGCAAAGCTGAGACTTGAGCCCAGGCAGCAGTTTCTAAAGCACATGCTCTCCATTCCAAGGCTACAAAGTATCTAAAAAGAGTATGCCCCCACATTTGCATATGCACATTTTAAGACTTCAATCTGCCACTTCAAGGTAACATCAAGGAAAAGTCTTCCTGAACATTTTTTAGTATCATGGGTAAAGAATAATCTCACATGCCTCCAGACTGAAAATGAAACAAAATAAGAAAAAGAAGTTATCTGCAGAGGAACAAAGATCCTGAAAACCTGAGACATCTCTTCTGTAATGCTGAAATTATGAGACAGTGAAACAATCGTACAGAGTTTGGAGACAAGCTGGTGTCAGGCCAGCTTGACAGCATTTTATAGCCTGACAAGTTGTTGCTCATATGTGGTGTCAACGGCACTAAGTCACTCCATGATGTAAGCAGGTCGAGAAAATATATCACGACATACCCATCTTAAAAGAGCAAGTTGAAGACACATACTGAATCTAACTGATGACAACATTAATCAAAGTTCAAAGCTATGCATGGGGAGTTTGTGGTGTGGTAGAGCGAACCGTGTACCCCAATTTGGACTTGTTCTTGGCCGTGGTCTGCATTCTGGTGGGTGTGGGCCCATTGTCAATGAGAGCTCATGGAGATGCTACTTCAGTTAAAGTGTGGTCCTGCTGAGTCAGGCTGGGCTGTAATCAGATTGCTGGAGTCCTTCATGGGCAGAGTGAAAATGAGAGGGAGAAAAAAGCCACTGGGAGCAGCCAGAAGCAGGAAATCAATGGAACCCAGGGGAGAAAGAAGGCAGCACCATATATATTACTATGGGATGGAAAAGCAAGGACCCAGGTCTGCAGGCAGCCAGCCCCAGAGTGCCACAATCTTTGGGAAGAAAATCAACCCCTTGTTGGAACTTTGATTTTGGACTTCTAGCCTCAAAACCACAAACCAATAAATTCCCATTGTTTAAGCCAAGCCATTGCATGGTATTTGTTTTAACAGCGGGGAAACTACAATATGTGATTAAAAGGGGAGTTAATGGTGAGTAGGGAAACAGGGGAACACGAGTCATGGAGTCTAACTTAAAATAATCATTGAAAATTATTGTTTCAAAAGTAAATGCAAATGTCAATTAAAATTCTGGACATGGAAGATATCTATGAAACACAAAAGAATAGTTTAATAAATACAGGCTGGTGTGCTGAATCCAAATGATATTTTAAGACTGACAGAAGTGTGAAGTGAGAAGAAAACTTTTATGTGATGCCTCATGGAAACATCTTGGCTGTGGCGAAATCAGAATGTTTAGTTTCATTTCTAACTGGGGGAATTAAAGGGGCACCGCTTGAGGACTACTGACCTCA
>PVIY010014787.1:0-55585 GCA_004026745.1 Myrmecophaga tridactyla
TTTAACTTTGTTTTCATTTTTACATTTTTCAGTAGCACATTTTTAAATTGTGTTTTTTCTTCAACTATTAATCTCTATTATTAGTTCACATTCTCTTACTTAATTTAAGAATTTACAGAAATGAATCAGTTATTATAGTCACAAACTCACCAGCAAGGTTTGAACAGCATTGGTTCAAAATTTTTTTAGGTATTTTGCACATAGAAATTGCAAGAAGATTACTTAAACATTCTTTCCTGTAATATATGATCAATAAAATAGATGATAAATGTCTTTTGTTATTATACAGAACATTGAGAATGTCATATTGACAAGAATAAAGAAATGTAGAATCATTATTTAGAGATAAATTTGAACTACTGATATTGTATTCCAAACACACATACAAATTTTCCTTCCTATTTCACAAAGTAGAAGTCAAATGTTCTGAGTAATAACCTACTCTATTTGTTCATAGATTAACAATTTGACTTTGCCAGTTTGTAAACTATTGTGGGGAATAATTACTTTAAAAGAAAACTGTGAACAAAGCTCAAGAAACACTGACTCAATCATTCCAAAGCTCCTGTGCTTGTTGTTGAAATGAATTTTATTTTAGTACCATTTATCCATTTACTCGCCCATACAGAAGAGTATAAAATAATGTATGTTTTTTGGATCATTAAGAATATTATATTATCAATTCGTGCTTGGAAAGCTGGATATCCTCATGCAAAAGAATGAAAAAGGACCCATATCTCACAGCCCATACAAAAATTAACTTAAAATGGATCAAAGACCTAAACACTAGATCTAAGACCATGAAACTTTTAGAAGAAAATGTAGGGAAATGTCTTATAAAACTTGTAATGGAAGATGGTTTCCTAGACCTTTCACCCAAAGCATGAGCATTGAAGAAAGAAACAGATAAATGGGAACTCCTCAAAATTAAGTACCTTTGTGCATCAAAGAACTTTGTCAAGAAAGTAAAAAGACAGCCTACACAATGGGAGGCAATATTTGGAAATGACATATCAGATAAGGGTCTAGTATCCAGAATATATAAAGAGATTGTTCAACTTAACAACAAAAAGACAAACAAACCAATTACAAAATGGGCAAAAGACATGAACAGACATTTCTCAGAAGAAGAAATACAAATGGCTAAACGGCATACGAAAAGATGCTCAACTTCCCTAGCTGTTAGGAAAATACAAATCAAAACCACAATGAGATATCATTTCACACCCATCAGAATGGCCATTATCAATTTTAAAACAGAAAACAGAAAGTGCTGGAGAGGATGTGGAGAAGGAGGCACACTTATCCACTGTTGGTGGGAAGGTAAAATGGTACAACCGCTATGGAAGGCAGTTTGGCAGTTCCTCAGGAAGCTAAGTATAGAATTGCCATATATATCCAGCAATACCATTGCTAGATATCTATGCAGAAGACAAGAGGGCAAGGACACAAATGGACATTTGGACACCAATGTTTATAGCAGCATTATTTACAATTGCTAGGAGATAGAAATAGTCCAAATGTCCATCAACAGATGAGTGGCTAAACAAGCTGTGGTATATACATGTGATGGAATATCACACAGATGTAAGGCAGAATAAAGTCATGAAGCATGTAGCAATGTGGATGGACCTTAAGGACATTATGCTGAGTGAGATTAGCCAGAAGCAAAGGGACAAGTACAGTATGGTCTCACTGATACGAACTAACATTAATGAATGAATTTGGAGAATTTCAATTAAGAACAGAGGTCATCAGGAGATAGAAATAGGGTAGATATTGGGTAATTGGAGCTGAAGGGATAGAGATTGTGCAACAGGACTGATAATTAAAAAGTCAGAAATGGATAGCACAATACTACTTGATTGTAGTGCAATAATGCAAATACACTGAATGAAGCTGAGTATGAGAATGATAGAGGGAAGAGGGTTGGGGCACATATGAAACCAGAAGGAAAGATAGATGATCTAGATAGATGGTATGATCTAGGAAAGCCTAGAGTGTATGATAGTGACTAGATTTACAAATTAAAAAACGTTTTTGCATGAGGAAGAACAAAGGAATGTTAGTATTGCAGGGTGTTGAAAATAGATGGTCATGTATATTTTAAAAATTCAGCTTCTGTGTGAGGCTAAAGCAAAAACGTGTTTATTTGGTACAAAATTTATATTTTGACTAGTGCGCATTTCCTAATATAACTTATATGGACAGGTTTATTGGACACCATAAGCACATGGAACCTTGAATAGGCATGAGATTTTGTAGGTTTGTCCAGTGTGATGTCCCAATAAATTCCATAGTGATTTGAACAGTGAATAAAGAAGTATTTGCAAAGTCCCCTGGGGGGAATGGTGAGAAAGGGGGAAAATTCAACTTCCCCACTTGGAGAATTCCTAATATTCTCATGAGCAGTACAGACAATCAAACCAATAGGCCAAGCCCTCAATCTTGCGGTTTGTTCATATGAAACTTATCTCCACAAAGCTTAGGCTAAGCCTACTTAAAATTTAGTCAAAGAGTCACCCCCAGACTCTTTTGATGCTCAGATGTGGCCTATCTCTCAACCAATACGACAGGCAAACTCACTGTCCTTCCCCTCTCTACATGGAACATGACTCCCAAAGTTGTAAACCTCCTTGGCAATGTGGGACAGAAATTCTAGGATGAGCTTGAACTCAGCATCAAGGGATTGAGAAACCTCCACTGAAAGGGGGAATAGAGAAATAGGACAATAAAGTTTCAGTGGCTGAGCTATTTCAAATAGAGTCAAGAGGTAACCCTGGAGGTTATTCTTAAGCATTATCTAGATATTCCCTTTTTAGTTTAAGGTGTATTAGAGAGGCTAGAGGGAAGTGCTTGAAACTGTAGAGCTGTGTTCCAGTAGCCATGTTTCTTGAAGACAAATGTATAATGACATATCGTTCGCAATGTGACTACGTGATAGTGAAAACCTGGTGTCTAATGCTCCCTTTAAATATGGTATGAACAGATGAGTAAAAAATATGGATTAAAAATAAATAAATAGGGGAGCAAATGTTGAAACAAATTGAGTAGATTGAAATACTTGTGCTCAATGAAAGGTGGTAAGGGGTATAGAAAAAATAGAGGGAACAAAGGTTAAAATATATTGGGTAGATGGAAATAATAGTGGTCAATGAGAGGGAGGGGTGAGGGGTATGGTATATATGAGTTTTTTCTTTTTGTTTCTTTTTCAGGAGTGATGCAACTGTTCTAAAAAATGATCATGGTGATGAATATACTATTATGTGATGATATTGTGAGCTACTGATTGTACACCATGCATAGAATGTTTAAATATTAAGAATGTGTTTGTATGTTATTTTGGTTTGTCAATTAAAAGTAACAATAAACAAAAAAATGTTATATTATACTAGCTAAAATTGGATGGAGATGTCTGATATTACATTAAGGATATAATTTGAAATGGAACTTTAATAAAAGTAAATACCAAGTATATGAAGTTGATCAAATATAATAAAAATGATATTTAAGAACTCTTCAAGTAATCAGAATTTAGCTAGCTGAAATATTAATTTGGCACAAGAATATTTCATATTCATAATCTTATTTCTGAAAAATGCTATATGTATATGTTTGCTTTAACCTACTTCTGTCAAAACTATGTAATTGAAAATTACAATGGACTCAAAGTCAATTCTATACCAAGCTTTATTGCCAACAAGCTTTGTGGTCTTGGTCAATTAAATTAAGCTTGTCTGGGCATCTGTTAACTCTTATGGAAAAGGTAAGAATTAGACAATTTCTAACATTTCATATTGCACAAAATGTTCATATTTCTTCTGGGGTCAACATTTCAGCCTGAGTGTTTATTTTTGGTAAAACATTTAGAACTGATGTTCAAAACCAAGATCTAGCTTTAACATAAACAGTTTCTGTAATTATCAAGACAAAACTCATGATTCAGAGATTTAAAAAGGATTGGGATACCTCAAGTTCAAAGCAAAAGCTAGCCAGCATTTGAAATTAATTTTACTTTATTCTATTACTAAGAGGACGCTATCCCTGTAAACCATTTTTAAACATGGTCTATGCTTTTATGCAGATTATAGCTTAAAAATTATCAAAATGTACTTCCTGAAAACGTGGAAGCAAAATTACAAAATTTCGTATTCAGTTTCTGTAGATTTAGTAGATTTTCATAGCTATACAGATACGAATGCGTACACATGCATAATATATTCAATATTATACAGCAAATATCCATGTATATGTCTAACATATTCAATATTATGCCATTTCCTAGTAAAAAATGATAAGAGGAAAAATTTCATTTTATACCAAGTGCTTTAAAAATGGAATGACAACCCAATTTCCTGAAGGTATTAGTAGGATCAGTAACTCGTGTCATTTGGGGCATATCTTGCTGGTAGAGGTAACTATTGTCTCATTCCTCTTTTCCTTAAGTGCTCAGCCTTTCCATGAGTTGCACTGTTGATCTGGCATAAGCAATTTGAACATTTAAGCTATGGCCTGGTTTTGTGTGAATCACCTTCTGTATTAGGTATTTTGTTATTAACCTATTGTTCATAATTAATAGAAAAACCTTTTTTGATCAGATCACAACCTCAAAATTGTATACTTTCTCTCAACTCTAACATTATTTCATATAAAATATTTTAAGTTATGAAAGAATAAAATTATGATCAAGATGAGGTCACAATTTCACATAAAATGCTTGTTTCTTAATTTTTCATGTTGAATGAGAGCAGCATCAAAAGGCCTAATCATTAGAAATCGCAAAATGCTTTAAGCCTCTTATTCTAAGACGTTGAAAAGCACGCTAGAGTAATTAAAGACTGTAGACTAATAGTTTTAGAACAGTGTCTAATCTTAAAATATTAGAAAGGTAAGGAAGGAAATATTCTTTATACCCTGGTCTTCAGAGAATTCATGTTTATAGTTTATTCAGAAAAGGTGAAATCACTCTCAGCTGTCGATTTAAAGAAAAGTATCACACAAAAGCTAACACTTGGATTATATTTTGAAGAATGGGTAGGGAATTGAGAGACAAAGAGAAAAGAAGGGCACGCCATTTTTCACTCAGGCAAAACTGGAATGAAGGGTAAAGCCTGTTCTATGTACACTGATAAATACCTGTGTCCGGGTACTTTGATTTGTATCAGTTTTCTTTGGATCAACAGTTTTTATAAGGAAATAATGGGTGATAAACTTATAACCAGGAAACAGTTTGAAAACCATGTTTCTTTTGCTTTTTATGCAAATGGCTTCACTGAAGTCATATATCAATAAATGGTATGCTCCTATTCAGTCTTATCTTCCCTAAATTCATGACATCACCTGAGATGGTTGATCAATTCACAAATTCATAAAAAATGATGATATTCTTTCATCTTTTGACTCTTAAATATCAATGTTATGTATATTTCCCTATGCCGTCTTTTTCTCACTCCATAAAATTCCCTAGATAATCAAATCACTTTGGTGAGTTTATTTTTTTAGATGTTAATTTGTGCAATGTTATGCTGATGTTTGTTTTTATATCTCAACTTTCTCTGCAGCTTCAAAACTGTATATCAAATTGCCTACTCCATTATAGTTTTAGATAAACTGAAGGTATTTATAATTCAAAATGGTTAAAATTTAATCATATTTCCAACAAAGCTTCTCATTCTTCAGTTCTAAATCAGTAACTGTGCCATTTACTGATTTAGTCCAATTGCCAAAGCTAGAAATATGTCATTATATTCAACAGCTATATCCAATACATCGCTATTCATTTATTATGCTTATCTATTCATAAAATATTTATTAAATGTCATATATTTGCTTGGCACTCTTCTATATGATGGACAGAAATTGTTCAACAATCACCAAAATCCTGCCCTATTGGAGCTTTTATTTTAGCTGTAGCCATAAAACATAAAGTAAGCTATAAATAAGATAATTATCCTACCCATTGCAATAATTTTGGTGGAGACAAAAGGAATATAATGTGTTATATAGTAACTATGGAGGGTGTTGTTTAGGGAAAAAAAAAACTCTCCTAGAGAATGTCATTCACTTTTGGACTTAAAGAAATTAGTTATGTAAAGAATCTAGGCAAGGAAACTGCAAGTAGAAAGGTCCAGAAAGAAGAAAGGGTTTAACTTTTTAAAGAAAAGAATAGAGGTCACTATGACTTAAATGTAGTGTAAAAATAGAATGATTAAAATCTATTGCTAGCAAGCTGACAACGGCAGGATTATGTAGGTCCCCATAGATGAAGATTTTAAATTTTATTCCAATACCAATGAGAATCAACTAAAGGATTTTGAGCCGACATGTTCAAATTAAATATAAAATAAATTAGACATAGTCTAATCTATATATTTTAAAAGGTCACACTTTACATTTAATTCTAAAAGGGGAATCAAGAACAACAAGGAGGCAATTATTTCAAATGGCAAAACATTATGTTGGTTTAGAAAGAAGTAACATAATGAATGATATTTTTTAGGAAATAAGATGAATAGTTCCTGGTGATTAATTATACATTCAAGTGTTAATAAAAGGGAAAAATTAAAAAGAAGTTCTAAGAGTTTACAGATAGTGGTACCATTTACAGAGATGAGGAAGACTGGATCGAGACTGGGATGAGCTCCTGGGTCACTTACGATAAGATCGAGGGGAAAAATAAAAAATCCACAAAATAACAACAGTTTCGATTTGATGAAAATTATCTTTCATTTAAAATGAGGTTAGAAATAAATATTTCAGGGCCCACATTTAGCTTTCCACTTTACCATCTACAGAATGCAATTCCCAAACTTATGGACTGTTGGTTTGAATCTGTTATGTACCCCAGAAAAAAGAAAAAAACTCTTTTTTTAATTCATTCTTGTGGGTACAGGTCTATTGTGGGTGGGATGTTTTGGTTAGGCTGTTTCAATTGAAATGTCAACCCGCCCATTCATGGTAGGTCTTAATCCTTTGCTGGAGTCATTTGTGAAGAGGATAAAAGACAGTAAAAGCCCACAGGAGCTGAAGCAGAGAGTCATTGAAACCAGAACCCAGGAGAGAAGGATCAGCAGATGTCCCCATATGCCTTCCCATGTGACAGAGGAACCCTAGATGCCCGCATCTTTCCTCAAAGAAGGTATCTTCCTCTTGCTGCCTTAATGTGGACATTTTCATGGCCTTAGAACTATACATTTGTAACCTAATAAATCCCCATTGAAAAGCCCAACCCATTTCTGGTCTATTGCATTTCTGAAGCTTTAGCAAACTGAAACATGAACCAAGGTAGCTGCCAGAGTACCAACTATCACACCTGCATCATAGGCAAGAACAAAAATCGTATCTTAACCTGCCTTTTGCAATGCACTCCAAAATTCTCCACATGGCCTTTTAGCATATGTTTCATTAATCAAAGTGTAAAGACACAGTTGTAAATAGCTAAAAAGAGGCCAAGGTATGTAAACTTCAGTAATGCAGCAATGTATGAAGCTATGTTACATGAATTGCAAGGAAAATGGAGAGAATCAATATCAATATCAGAAGGATAAAAGACTGTTTCTACCAAAAGAAGGAAACCAATTTAGCTGTATTAGGTTTAAGAGGCCTATTAGGTAGCCAAGTGATGATCTCAAATACGCAATTACAGTCTCTAGACCTGGAGTTTGCAAACTATATCTTAAAAGAACCAAATAGTAAATATGTTAGTAAGTATGCTATTCCTATATATTAGAATATATAATATATAGTTTGTGGACTGTATGTTGCAACTACTCAACTCTGCTGCTGCAGTGCTAAAACAGCAGTAAGCAACATGCCACTAATGGGCATGACTGCTTTGCAAACCAGACTTGGGCACTGAGTGGGCTGACCCTCCAGACTAACTCAGAGCAATCTATTTATATACATACATACATACATACATACATATATACATACATGCATATATGTGTGTGTGTGTGTGTATATATATATATATATTTTTTTTTGGTGCATGGTCCGGGAATTGAACCCAGGTCTCCTGCATATAAGGCAACCATTCTACCACTGAACCACCTGTGTTCACCTTCTTTCTTTTTATTTCATGTTTATTACTCGTTTATTTCAGATCAATATTATTTTTCTTTATCATTTTGATGACTGTAAGAATGTGCTACAGTGATCTTCCTCTTTCTAGTTTATAATTAGCATTTAAACTAGACTAAGACATTCAAGGACAAAGAGCTGGTTAAGTCTTTTCATTGTATTTACCTTAAGAAAAACTTCAAATACTTTGACTTCATTCATGATATCCTCTTTCATCTGATTTGTCTTTCCTTTCTCCTCCCTTCTCTTCTCTTTTCATGTCCAGCTCCAACTTTTATTACTTCTCATTTTCTATTATGGTCTAATCATAATAATTATTCTAATTTTCCTTAACCATGCTATTAATTGATTCTGCCTATTTCTAAGAGAGGTATACTCTGCTTAGGATAATTTTTCTTCTTCTCTTCACTTGGTTAACTCCTACTAATCTTTCATATCTTAATTTAAAAGCCAGTTCCCTCTAGGAATCATCCCTGATAAGACTTTTCCTCTTATACTCTATTTGGACAATTAAAGTTTGTTCTCCTATGACATCCTGTGTGTCCTTTATCGTAGAACTTCCTATATTTTATTTTGATGCATGTTTAATTAACTGTCTTCTCCATTAGATTATAAGCACCATAACAGAAGAAACTATGTCTCTGATCTTTCAGTATCCATAGTACGTTCTAATATATAGGAATAGCATGTGATATTTCCATAGCAAATATTTGTTGAACGGATGTATAGATGAAGAGATAGATGGAAAATATATTTGAAATTAGGGAGCTGTAGTACATGGAAAATAATTGTATAGCTCATGGAGGAGGAAAATATCTAAGGTAATGGGCAGAATAATAATACCAATAAAGGAGGGACATAAATTAAAAGAAATGTTTTATAGGAAAATATAAATAATTCTATTTGTAGCCTAGTGAATTGAAGTTGAAGTTTTATGTCTTAGTATAAATTCCCATCATTAAGTTATAAATGAAAAAGTGGAACTTGGAGGGCGGGCCACAGTGGCTCAGTGGCAGCGTTCTTGCCTGCCATGCCCGACCCAGGTTCGATTCCCAGTGCCTGCCCATGCAAAAAAAAAAAAAGTTGAACTTGGATAATAACAAGGCTAAATATATAGAAAATTCAATAAGCAGATATTAGCATCAAGGGAGAAGATAGTAAGGATGTTTCAAAGAGCAAAATAACAATTTTTCTTTTTGTAAGAGGGTATGACAACACAACGACTACAATTATGGTGTTAAAACATAATATTAACTCAATTATCACAAAGAAGTACTTTGTTTCTTCTTTGCTTTTTAAAAGTAATTAACTATGTAAATATTCAGGGAGGTAGACAAAGAGACATTGACAATGTATATATTAAAATGAGAGAGCTTGATGAATACATAACAGATGAGGAAGTCAAGATTTAGAACATTTGAGTAAGTTCCTATATTTACTTAATAGATTGAGAGCAGGATTCAAGCTGTCCAACTTCAGAGCATGTGCTCTTTTCACTATGCTGCCACTTAGGAAATGTGAAGTGATGCTGAGCATTTTTGTAGGTCCAGATGCAATTGTGTATCATGAATTTGCAGTGACTTTTATATTGAGATGAACGTGGAGAATTCAGTGGTGTGTGTGTGTGAGATTGTTACCGAGGCCTGCTTTAATAGAAGATCTTGCATTCAACCGAGGGTAAGTAGTACTAAGAGATTATAAAACATTTAAATGATAAAAACAAGTATTATTTAATGAGAAGACAAAAAATATGTTGCATAGAGGAAGTGAGACAAGTGGAAGAAGAAGGTTGTAGTCACAAAGGGTAACCTTAAAGGTCATAATTTTGAAATTTAGTTTAATTTAGAATGTGTAAACTGGTTTGTGGCTGGATGTAGGAGAAAATGGAAATGGAGGATAGCAGTGAGTGTCCTAGTTTCTCAGTTATGAAGTAACCTTTAGAATGATGTCACCAGGATGATGTCAGAGAAGCCAAATAGTGCTTACCATAGAATTACCTAGCAGGTGATAGGTGATGCCATTAATGGTTGAATATTAACAGCACACACATATGAAGGAAATTCTGCAGAAGTATAAAAATCATGCACATTGACCTCAAAACTGTACCTCTAGGAATCTATCCCAAAGATACACTGGTAAAAATACAAACCGGCATTGCAAGTTGCTGCTTAGTTACTTACATAGAAAAAGACTGGAAATAACCATGAATAGAGAACTGATTAAAAATATTATGATACATCTACCTAGGTGATTACTATGCAGATGTATAAAAAAGAATGATGAAGAGTTTACCTTCTGTTGTGGTACGATTTTCAAGAAATATGCTTAAGCTTAAAAAGAAAGCATATTGTAGGAAATTATTCATAGCATACTACTTACGTGCTAAAGGAGGCTGGTGGCATCAAATGCATTTATTTGGATAAGATCTAAAAAGGAAACTGTGGGACAGCAAAAGCAAAAACTTAACTTAAATTAGTTTCCTATCAGGAAAAAGGAGAAAGAGGGTGCAGGACAAATATGGTGGCAAATCTTCTGTGACTGTACTTTGTTCAATAGTTTAGATTTGGGAACAAATTAAATGAAAAACAAAAAAAATCCTAAAATTTGAAAATGAGTTGAATGAAATGAATCTAGCTAAAAAATCATTTGGTATCATAAGTATACAAAAAATAGCTATTTCAACTAACTTTAACATGTAGTAGACATGCCTCCTTAGAAGTAAGCATCCTGAAAATCAGATGTTCCATAAATAGGTACTACTCAGAAACCCTTTTTCAACTATTGAAAATGGCAAAAGATATAATTAATTTCACAACAACCAGAGTTCTTAAAACATAACTGAAACTCAAGAAAACACCTCTATCAAGTTAAGACATAAGATACTTAACACACAATTTCCTTGTCAACAACTAATATGAGTGTTGACACTTTTTGTGTTTTCAGTAACTTGCACAATTTGTACGGTATCATAAATATAATGTTTGCAGTAAACCTTATCAAATAACAGCCCCAAATAATATTTTTAAGTGCAGATAGTAATTTACAACTAAAAAGATGGAAAATTCCTGTAATAAATGTTATTCACCCAAAAAGGAAATAATTGAAAATAAGTTGAGAAGTGAAGGAAAAGATCATTAGAACATTAGTTTGCCAATGGTCAATAAAGAAAGTGATGGTAGAAATGACTTGGCAAAAAAAGAGCAGAGGAATTGACAGAGAGCAGCCAGCAGCCATAATTTTGGAATTCCAGTAGAAAACCCAGAACAGAAAGGCTTTGGTGAATCCTACAAAGTTGCCAATGCTTAGGATGAAAAAATATTGCAAAATGGAGCTTCTGTTTCATTCCTTTATTTATTTTCATAAATTTGTTTCTAGGATGATCTAAGAAGCATAGGGCTATTTTAAAAATATATGTACCATCTTTTTAAAGTCTTGAACAATTTTAAGGTCTTGAAAATAATGGCAGGGTACAGAGATAGTTTATCTATACAGCACTCACTATTTGCAGAGAAAATCTTTGATCAGTCTTTATAGTGAACTATAGAGATTTGTTTACAAATTAAAACTTTCCAAAGGCTTCCAGTAAAGCACCGTGTTTGTTATGGACATACTAGAGTAGATAATGTGTATATAATAAGCCAAATTGTCCTCAAATTTGTCAAAGCCTTCTCCATAAATTGTAATATATTCAGGGTAAGAAAAAAGAATTAGGATATTGTAACCATGCTGAATAAAATGGCCCAGATGTTTAAAAGCATCATCAATATCAAAATCATGATTAATGTCAAGCAAGCCCTTCTTTGTGAGTTTGTTTTGTTTTTTGCTGTGTAACAAATTATGATAGACATCAAAAAAGATTTTATGTAGTCCTGGAAAACTTCACCATGGCTTTGTAATTTGACCTCCAGATAACTGGAAATTTTCTTTTGATCATTCCTTTGATTATCTGGAGGTTTTTGTAATAGTATTCTAATAAGACTTTCAATTTACTATCTTATAGTTAACCCTGAACATCAAAGCCACTTTGTCCTTGGAGACTTTGAGGCCAGTCAATTGCTTCTCCTATAAGATAAACACACAGTGCGGTCTCTGCTTCCAAAACAACCCCATATCTTCTGCATAAAAATATGTATTGGTATGGTATTGTTCATCAATAATATTTTATATATGAGGTAATTATGTACAGCTACCTCAATGTCAACTGATGTTGCATACCCTGCTATTTTGATGTGAGGGAGGATAACACAACTCTTGAATCTATCAATTAATGTAAGGCTTGCTTTCAACATTCACTTCTTTGCTAACTTACATATCTCCTTCATAATTGCTATCCTGAGCTTCTCAAGGAATGTCATTACCTTCAGAAGGATCAACATAGTTAAGAAAAGGATGACACTATCACTCTGTTTTTGTCCATTGCACTAGTTATTTCACAATTGTATCTAACAAAGAATCAATTGTTCTTCTTGCACTACACATTTTATCACTAAATACTATCCAAAATAACTTCTTGATCACTCTGTTATTGTGTTAAACACTGTGGTAATTTGCATACTCAGCACCATGACATATCTTTGTCAGTGTGTTCCTTTATCAGAAGACTTTATCATATTCTTATTCATATTTATGCAGCACATGTCTTCAGCATTTGGAAGAGCCAAAGTTCAAGAGAAGTCAATAAATAAAAGAGTAAATAAAAAAGAACTGAGGAGACACCTTCAAGACCAATGAAAAATATCAACAAAGGATCTCGTAGAGTCAGAATCTGCCCTGCTTGTCCTAGGACAGCAGCATCTTACATATTCTTGTTGACACTCTGCCTGTATGCCAGAAAGGATATAATTCTGAGTTTTACCATTTTATTTTGATGGAAATTCAAGATATTCTTGTGGATTAAAAGTAATTTGTGTGTTTAGAGATTGTAAATTGATTAATAATGAAATTTAAGATTTTTCTTTGAGTTTTGTCCTTTGAATGTGTTCCTATAAGAAGGTAGACCAACTGTTGGCATATCTTGCCAACCATGTTGTTCAAAATATTAGAATGGCTCTTGTGTTTAGTACTCAGACTTTATAAGATAAATACATCTTGCAATTTAATATTTTTTCCTGAACATTTAGGAATATTTTCTTTAAAATTTACAATCTCTAAATGCACAAACTATTTTTTTTTTATTTTTTTTTTTCACATGGGCAGGCACCAGGAACCGAACCCGGGTCCTTGGGCATGGCAGGCAAGCATTCTTGCCTGCTGAGCCACCGTGGCCCACAAATTATTTTTAATCCACAAGAATATCTTGAATTTCCATCAAAATACAATGGTAGTTCTGTCAAGCATCTTAGAAAGGAATGCTGCTAAAAGAAAATTAAACATATAAAGAGGTGTAGCTTTTAGGCAATTGTTAGTAATATAGAACCCAATGTCATGGTTTTAATTCAGGTGACTGGATATAGCACAAGAGGAGATGGAAGATGGTTACTTTTGTCCTAGTATGGATGATAACAGAAGATAAATATGATATTAATTCAAAATCATTGTTTATTAAAAACAATACTGATACATTGTGCTTGGGACACAATAGTTAACAAAATATATAGACATGATTACTGTCCCCAGAAACACCAACAGATGTATTATCATGTGAGAAGTCCAAGGGCCTTGCTTTGGAAAATTATATAACAGCAGGAAGAGGTGTTATTATATAAACAACCTGAGTTCCTTGGAAACATAGTCCCAAGAGAGATAATTTCAATACAACCTTTTGAATAAATGATAGAGCACATTAGAAGAGCAAAATGACATGTCCTAGAAAATTCTTATAGTAATCAAATGTATTTTAGGGTGAAAGAAGATTCCGGTTTGGTAGATAGAAGCATAACTAGAGTGAATACTATACTGACTATTTAAATGAACCTGTTTTTATTTCCATCCAGATATCCTTAAACTGACAGGGCCCAGAGAAATCTGGGATTATCTCACAACAGAAAAACCTTCCAAAAAAATCATTTGTGAGCACCCAAAATGGACACACAAACCCTATCTCACCAAATGATTTCCTAAATTCAATACGCATTTTCAACATGTGGATATATCCTTATAGCAGGTCATAGTCATGAATGAAATAACTCCAAGAACTAAGCACTCTGTTTTATTTTGCAACATAATGTTAAATGTTTAGTTATCAGGGTCTGCCAGGTGTCCCAGGAAGCTGATTAAAATAAAATAAAGCCAAGATGGAAGTAAGAGTGAAAATTTTATTCACATACTGCAATAGTTAAGCAAGAGAGTAAACGGAGGAAAGATATCTACTGCACTTCTTTGGTTTTCCCATGGAACTGCACCCCTGGGCAAGGATCAGCACGAACTTGAGGCCATTTCTTTGTTGAGCTAGCCTAGGCCATAAAAGGCTGTTGCAGTTTTGTGGACCTGGGAGCTTGAAGAAGAGGCATGGGTAGGAGCCAATAATGTATTGGTCTTGCCTTCATCCCCTGATAAGGAGGTCTTAACAGAGACACCTGAGAAAGGTTTTAGCTGGGAATGTGATAAGTGTCAGAGTATGACCAGTCAGGGAAGGTTTTGAGTCCTTGACAGCTTATCCCTGAGAGAATGCAGTGCATTGGCTATGTGGATGCCTGTTTGGGGAGAGCAGCTTTCCTTCATCAAACCTGCCAGGTAAAGCCTTTGTACCTGCCTCTGGTTGGGCCTGAAAAATCACACAGGGTTTTGACTAGTAGTAAATCTCCTCAAACTTCAGCATTGGGTCCAAAAATTCATGCTGGGAAGAGAAGACAGCTGTAATGAGAATGCCATGGCAGCCCTGGAAAACCAGCAATGGTATGGAAGGTGAGTCAGTACTTCCTTCTTCAAATGTGAAGAGCTGCATGCCACTTTTTATATGCCCACTGAATGTATTTGCTTCAATTCACCCTCCACTTGATCTTTACAACCAAGCTGACCATTTGTGTCTTCACTTTGAAGGCTGAATTGAGCCATTACCACATTGCCTGGAATCTAATAAACTCCAATGAGCATAATGACTACAGTTTATTGGGTCAATGGTCTGTGAACTGAAAATTCAGATCCAGTGAATCCTTTCCTTTTAAAATATATATATATTTATATTTTTAGAAGACAATTGAAATAAGGAAAACAATCTTCGCTAACACTGTAATTACTACATGAGGAGTTAGAATTATAGTAAACAATTGCTCACATTACTTGAGGTCACTTGGTAATAATTGTTTGATTATACACAAATTAATTTCAGGTCATAGAGTACACCAAACTGTTAATTTCCTAGGCCTTAGGAAGGGATAAAAATACACTTCTCCCTTCAAGTACATTGAAAGGTCATTGTTCAAAGATTGAGAAAATACCTAATAAATCAATCTTTCTGTTAATTATAGTGTTCTACTAGGGCTTTGTCTTTTTACCAAAACAGATTATTTGAAAAAAATTGTTTAAGAGACTCCAAGGATATGCTTGACATAGAGAACTATCCTTGACAGTTTTGTTCCTATTCCCTAGGTCATCAGTGTTGTTGATTTGGTGTTGTTGATTTGCTAGAATGGCAACAGTCAACTAACCATTGATCAGGAAGCGGTCTTTTCTGTTCTACATGAGGTGTTTAATCAGAAGATTTTTAAATATTTTTTATCATAATCATAAATATTTTAGATACTTCCTGTGATGAGGATATCTTAAAAACATCAAGATATATGAAAGAGACTCGGAAAAAAACTAAATGCTTTACAAATGAAAAAAACTGAAAGATGACATAGTAGGCAGAAATATTAAAATTAACTAAATCAACCCAAAAATATGTGATTAACTTTATAAACAATATTACTGCTAATTATTATTACTACATCATGAGGAAGATTAAAAGATAACTATACCTAATAACAAGTAAGTACCTACTATGTGCCAGGCACTGTGGTTGATTTTTTAAATATTACTTTATTGTTTCAATAAATGTTTTGCTATTATTATTACTACCATTATTTTGAGAGGTGGGAGGCTAGGTAACCATATAATAACAATAACAATTATGATAATAATAGATATCCACTATAATATTAATTCTTCATAAGCCTTTTAAATTCTGATTGCTGTAAAATATAAAAAGATTCATTTATCAATATTATTTTTTATGGACAGTTTATACAATTTGTACCAAAGTTAGAAGTACATTGGTTCCTTTCACGTCATATTCTTTCTCTGAATATTGCTGTAATGCTAAGTTCAGAAAGTGAGTTGTGACATGTAGAAATCAAAGCAGATTTAATGGCAAAACTAAAGTATATTTATTGACCCGTTTGTTTTATCTACTAAGATAACACTATACTGATCTTTTTGTTTTGAAGAATAATAATTATAATAAATGCACTATCCCAAAATGTTCGGTATGACCATTTCGCTAGTCAGTATGAATGAATCAATTAAGTAGCGGTCATTCTGCATGACAGTTTAAATAATAATAATAAAGACTTCACATGTGAGCTTCATAATTATCTTATGGTCTACACATTATCATCATCATTTTCCTCATGACAAAACTGAAGTCAACCAACTGAAACAATGGGTGCAGAAAAGAGTGCTAGACCCAGGATGATTTAGGTTTGTTTGACAACAGGGATCCCCCCCCCCTCCTTTTCCCCTAAGATATTGTAACTCCACATTCATTTATGAAAATAACAGAAGTTCAACACATGCTTGTTTAATTAAAAAAAGACTACAAAAATCTGAATAGATTTTCAGGGGCCACTCGATATTTTGAACTGAAGAATATTTAATAAACAATATTGTGCATGCACATGATTATTGGACGGTCAGGAAGAATGGACTATCAATACTTCATTAAAAACTGTCTATCAATGAAGCAACTACAGTTGCAGTAGTTAGGAATTTTGAATATAGGAAACCACCTATGGTTCTGGCAATTTCAAAGCACATGGTGAAGCTTCATATGCTGGCCAAGTGGCATAAGCAGATCACAGTCCATCTTTTCCACTTATTTTCACTAAAAACCCTATACAGAATGCAAAATTAACTGACTGAGGGATGGTGGCATAAAGTAAGGAGCAACATTAGGTGCTGTCTTGATATTTGGTAATATTAGAAGACCTCGAATGGTCTAAACCCAGCTTCTCCTTCCTTCTCTACTTCTGCTGATAAGATCCCCTAGCCAAAAAATTCTCCTTCTCTCTGGGACCAGATGCAGTTCCTGCTTATCCCTGAGTATTGGATTTCAGTTCCTTGCCAGGAAGAATTAGTCATAGAGGTTGATTCCATACCACTGCGGGAACCCAGGGGTCACCCCACCATCTGTATACTACAAATTCTCCCTCCCAGGGCTCCCTGCTTGTTCAGTCTGTTTCCGTGTACAACACTTGTGTGGTTCTATATGGCATGATATGTCTGCCACCCTGCAGGCTGTGAATATATGGAACGAATAGACTGTTGTCAATCTCATCTGCCCAGTGCTGTTTGCCCATTTCCCTAAGCAAAGGACTGGAACCTCCACCACCAACAACAAAGGACTATGAAAAGTGAATAATAGCAAGACTGGGGAAGAAAGTGAAAGCTTGTGTAACACTAAGGAGGTGAATTTTTATTCTGGAAACATATATTTGAACAACATCAAAGCTCCAATCTCCAAGACAAACACCCCCTTTCTGGCCAAAGCAGAGGACAATAAATCAGTAAGCCCTATTTTATTTTTTGCCTGTTTTAGTTTTCCTAGCTATGCCTAGACAATGCCCTCAGTTTCATAAAGGTGTTGTGGCATTAGCATAGACACCTACCATTCCAAGAGAAAACTCAACTCCTTATCAAAGGATCCATGAAAAATGAACCCTGTGCTCTAAAAACTGTGTTCTAAAAACTGTAACACCTACACATAAGCCTACTCAATATTAATCCATAGCTAATTGTAATAGTTACAACTATAAGTATTCTGAAGAAAATATGGTGGAAAATCTTTTTGATATAAGAAAGAATTCTCATATATGGTACTGTATATATTTTCCAGGCTGCCCTGACAAATATCATACAATATGTTGTGTTAATGGGAATTTATTGGCTCATGGTTTTGAAGCAAACAGAAAAACAAAATTGAGGATCAGTAAGGCAATGGTTTCTCCCCAAAGTCTGTAATACTCTGGTGCTGGTTGTTGACAATCCTTGAGATTCCTTAGCTTTTATCCCTGACTTAAAGCTTTTATCCCATCACATGGTGATGGCCTCTCCTTTCTCGTCTGGGTTTCATTGACTTATGGTTTTCTATTTCTATAGCTAAATTTCCTCTGTTTATAAAGGACTCCAGTAATCCAGATCAAGAAATGTTCTCACTCAGTAGGATCATAGCTTAACTAAAATAACATCTTCAAAAGAATTTATTTATAATAGGTTTGTACTACAAGAGTGGATTAAAATTAAGAACATGTCTAAAATGGGCTATATAGTTCAATCTTCAACACGCACCAAAAGCATGACCCAGAAAATAAAGTTTAATAAGTTGGATTTCATCAATTTATATTTAAAAAGTCTTCATCAAAAAAAAGTCTTCATCAAACACTGCTTGGAATGAAAACAAACAAACAAAAAATATATATGACACAGACCAGGAAATAAATTCAAAATTCACATGTCTGACAAAATAACTTGTATCTGGAATGCATAAAGAATTTTCAAGACTCAATAATAAGAACAGCCATATGAAAAATGGGCAAAGTATTTGAACAGATACTATACTAAACAAGATCTACAGAAAACAGTCACACTCATGAAAAGATGCTCAACCTCATTAGTTATTAGAGAATTCCAAGCTAACACCTCACCAAGGAAATACGCCACAATGGTGGAAAGGAAAAATTGTCCAGTCTCTTTTAAAAGCATTTAGCAATCCCTCTTCTAGGTATTTACCCAAGCGAAAAGAATTTTTTTGTTCATGTGAAGTAGTAAAACTCCATTCACCCAAGAAAGCACCTGAGCGTCTGAGAAGTGCCCAAAACTTCAGACCCAAAGGACTCTTTGTCCAAAGTTTGAGTGCCGAATATTCTTTGCTTCTAGATTATATAGGCTAGTGAGCAAGGTGGGAGTTACTAAGGGAACAGGTGGTAAACACTGGAAAATACAGAGAGAACTTGCAGGGTAGGAGTTACTATCTGGTCCTTAGCTGAACTCTTTTGTCCGAGATAAAGGCAGCTCCTGGACATGACAAGAAACAGGCCTGGCAGCCTCCCTCTTTGCACACCAATATCTTCAGACATGCTTGAGTAAACCTGGACGTGATTTGCAGCACTGCAGACATTCTGCTTTTCTTCCTTCAAGAAAGTTTGCAATTATATGCCTTTATGAATGCAACAATTTATAATGATCACACAAATACACGGAGTAATATGCATGAATGTATAAAGTGATATACATAAATTCATTAAGTTATACGACAATAATACTAAGGTGATACACATAAATTCATAAAGTTATAAAATAATACTGAGGTTAACCTTGTAAACTACTTCACATGCAAAAAAGAATGCACATGCATGTGTATGATTGTTTTATTCATAATACTGGAATACTGGAAAGAAAATGAACGGATGAATGCATAAACAAATTGTTAAATCCTCCATTTGCTCATCGAGAATAAAAGGGTCAGAAATACTTATAGGTGCAAAAATATGGATGATTTCAAATATATTTTCATGTAAAAGAATCAAAAGACTATATACTATATGATTCCAGGCATATGACATTCTGGAAAAAGTGCAAATATAGCCATGGAGAATAGGTCAGTGATTGCTGAGGGGTGGAAGTAACAAAACTAGTTGACAATAAAGGAACTACAGGAGGAATTTTGGTGGGTGATATGAAGTGGAGAGCAAAATTTTGGTCGCTTTAATTTTTATCACCTTCTGATAACACAGAATATTTTACGTTAATAGTGCAGATGTAGTTAAGGTTATTAATCAGTGCACATTATATAGAGGGGGCATCCTGTTTATGCAGGCGGGTCCAATGTAATCACATGAAACTTTAAAAGAAGAGGAAGTCAGACTTTCAAGGAATGAATAAGTTTACACATATTAACTGGCTTGAAGGTGGAGGGATCTACAAACCAAGGAAGGTTTGTAGTCTTTAGAAGCTTAGAATGACTGCTGCTGGGAGTCAGTAAGTAAACAGAGAGCTAGGTCCTCCAACCACAAAGAAAGAATTTTGCCATCCACCTAAATAAATCTGGAGGCAGATTCTTCCCCAGAGCCTCCAGATAAGAGCGTGGACCACCCAATATGTTGCCTTTGATTTTTTGAAGTCCTGTACAGTACACACAGCTGCTGTACTTACATCTGCAGAGCTGTGAAGTTAAAAAAGGTTGCTGTTTTAAGTCATTAAGTTTGTAGTAATTTGTTACACAATCATAGAAAACTAATACCTGGAGCCATTCTATACATTGATTGTAGTGATGTTACACACTTTTCTGAATCTGTCAAAAATCATGGACAGAATAGCAACGAGTTAATTTTACTGTGTGCAAATTGAAATATTAATTTAAAAACATACTGCTGTAGCCCTGATGTAAGAAAAATAAAGCACTACTATTACTGCCAGTGCCCAGAAGTTGCTTCTTGATACCCAGAATTTTAGTCTGGCAACTGTTGTCATAGCAACTGACTCTTTACACCACAATGCAAGTGGTGAAACACTGAATTATAGTGCACAGAAATCCAACTTCTTTAGGAATATGCTTGCCAGCAGTAACAAACAAAATCTCAGGAAGTTAGCCTTTCTTTTACTTTGTTTTCTCTATATAATGGGGATAATTTAATTCTCACTAACTGTTTAGCTCCTAGAATGCCAAGGAAATGAACTTGAAGCTTTCTAACCATCCTAAAAGGATGTTGGAAGGGATGCTGAAGTAAACCTCACAAGCATTACAAGTGTTTATTAAAATGATATTCAACAGTCATAACATTTCCAAGACAGTCTGAGAAACATTTGAAAGGCTTATACAAGCAGGAACAATATTCAAAGTTCAAATTCCAATTTGGTCTAAGGTAGCTACCAATGTAATGCCTACAATTTTATAAGCCATTTTAATATCCTCAAAGAGCACATTTGTTTTGCCCAGTGCTATGTGTACTTGGTATAAGGTTCTAGCCCCCAAACCCTGGAGAGATAACAGAGCTGCTCAATATGTACCCGGAATCAAGACCATAATGCTAAGTTTCCCTTGGATGGAAATCGTGTGTGTGGTAAGCAATATGATTTATATTTCCAAAAGCAACAATTATTTTCTTATTAATATAGGGAATGCTTATGGTAGGTACAAAATACATGTCACTGGTATTATTATTGCTTATCAATTCTTAACCTTTTGAAATAAGAAATTGTTTGTGGAAAATTCAGAATATATTTTTGAGTCAGCTTTTAAGAGGGCTGAGTGTGGCAGTTAGGTTCAGTTGCCAACTTGGCCAGGTGAAGGTGCCTAGTTCTACTGCTGTGGACATGAGCCAATGGCATGCGAAGTTCATCCGTTGCTGATTACATCTGCAGTCTGCTAGGAGGCATGTCTGCTGCAATGAATGACGTTTGATTTAATTGGCTGGTGTTTAACTGAGAGAGTTCAATGCAGCCCAAGAAGCTCAGCATATTTCATCTCAGCACTCACAGCTCAGCCCAGGCCTTTGGAGATGCAGAAAGAAGTTACCCCGGGGAAAGTTGTTGGAACCCAGGGGCCTGGAGAGAAGGCCAGCAGAGACCATCCTGTGTCTTCCTGCATAAGAAAGAACCTCAGTGGAAAGTTAGCTGTCTTTCCTCTGAATAATTATACATTTTTAATGAAATAAATCCCCTTTTATTAAAAACCAATCCATCTCTGGTGTGTTGCATTCCGGGCAGCTAGAAAACTAGAGCACTGAGGCTCTGTTGACTTAATCAAAGTCTTGTCATTTCGCACTTAAGACCTATTGAATGACATAAAATATAAATTCAATGATTTAGCACTGTATTCACCTGGTTCGTCAGTCAAATTCTCTGTAAATCCTAGATCTAATATTGTGAACATAAATTGAAATCTTAAAATAGGTCATTGTGGCTGTACATAGACAGTAAAGGGAGTAGACAAGAAAGATAGATGAAAAGCACACAATTTCCTCTTTCCACACCCCAAACTACTTGGTACAAAAATGAATCTTCTAGGGTGGTGCAAACGGTGGCTCAGTGGCAGAATTCTCGCCTGCCGGAGACCTGAGTTCGATTCTCAAAGCCAGTCCATGCCTAAATAAATAAATAAATAAACTAATCATGTATCTGTTGCTTATGTTTATTACTATTAATTCTACCTACAGTCAGCTGGAATTTATGTTGTCATTTTAGAAATCAGCAACTAGACCATTTTAGCAGTATCTTATACCAAGTCACCAAATGAATAATGAAATTCTTCATCACAATCCCTTAGATATATCTGATGTTTTGTTCTTTTTGCTCTGGGACATGCTCATGCCAAGAGATTGGAGGAGATACTAACTAATTATCTTTTAAACTATTATCAGAACTTAGAGGAGTTTTGGTAAATATTAAGGAAAAATTGCAGTGGGAAAGATGGTAAGTTTGGGAATAAGATGGACCTAAGTTCGAATCTTGGCTATTTCAATTAATAGACACATGACCTAGGGCAAGTCACCTAACCTCTGTGAGTCAAAGAATAAGTATGAAAAATTCTAGATATCTTCAACATTTCTTAGAACTGGTCTGAAATTTATGTAAAATATGTACAAGTGCTGGGACATAATAGAAACCTCAATACATGTTAGTCCCCTCTTATTTTCCTTTAACTTTCCAAATATATTAATAATATGAAGACAATGATCATAAATCACAACCTATCATCTCCTGTTCCAATGAAAAAAGAAAGCCCTTAAGTTTGCTAGAGACCTATCTGTTCCAGGTTTCAGAGAGACACCTAAATATATGTGTATAGAGTATAAATGCATAAACAAACAAATAAAAAGACTATATTTGCAGTGATTGGTAGTAGGTAACAACTGATAAAGGCAATTCATGTGATAACTTGGATTGTAAGATAAAGTTAGAAGAACTGATCTGCACTGCAGAAAAAGTTATCTGTTGGATCAAAGCAAGCAGTTTACCTTAACTCTCTTGAGAACTTTACAACATTTTCTTAAGTGTTGCTAAACATTAGTAAAACTGAACTACTAAAAGTATCTTCGCTTAGGAACAAAATATAGAGATCAAGTTTATTTACAACCACGCGGTAATATTTAAGTAGATGTAATAAGTCTAAGGAGTTCAAATATTAATTAATTTTGGAGTACCTACATTTTATTGTATTAAGTGTATATTTTGTCACCATGCATTATTTCCCCAAAATTTAAAGATATCAATAAAATTCTCTACTTTGAAAATAAAAGTTTAAAGTATTTTAATTGGCAATCTCCTAGAGAACTACCATTATAATAAAATAAATACTAATTACCATGGTAATGTTGGCAATTAATTGATATTCAGTCCACTCACTATAGTTATTTTGTTAAACACAAGTTAAATGTTCAAATTCTTTGCAAGTTTAATGTTTTAATTCCAGCAATATAGCACATTTACTGTTTTCTTGTTAATTTTAGGGCAACTAAATTAACTTACTCTTATTCAGTTAGGGTTATTACATTATTATGTATTTAGTGTACAATAAATGTATAATCTAATTTAAATACTGAAAAGTGCTAAGGTTAATAAAATTCTAGACAATTTAAGGACAATTCCACAAATCTTTTTGTAGGAAAAATGATATGAACATTTGCGCATGGATAGTTTTGGTTTGTAAATTGTAGTTTTGAATATATGCATGTATATAGAAATATAGATATATACTACCCTAAATAAATGTAATACTCTGTTCTTTAAAGTTGTTTGGAACTCCTTTATTTATCAAAGTAATATTTATTCTTCCATGTGTCAGTAATTTTAGAAAATCATCTTATATTAAAGAGTTACTCTGAAATTACTCATGAGAATATTTTATTGCTCAGAAATTACTCAAAAGTGTGCCTGAACATTTCTTTCTGATATTATCTATTATCAATCATAAAATAGTTAAGTTAAAAATTACTCAGGAATAAGGTTGGTGCAACGGTGGCACGGTGGCAGAATTCTCACCTGCCATGTCAGAGACCTGGATTCGATTTCTGGAGCCTTCTCAGAGCCTGCCCATGAAAAATAAAAAAGTAAATAATTCAGGAATCAAATGCAAGCACAGATATATTAGATGTATATATTTATTTTTAATTTCTAAATATTTTCAAGATAAATTTTAACAAATAAGGCCTTTTATTATAATTGTTTTTACTTTCCAATGACTCATTGACACCTGTCTCTAATTCAATATTGCAAATATTTAAGGACAAATTCAAATTTCTTGTGCATTTTGTTCATATTGACCATATATTTTTAATACAGTAAAACTGCACAATAATCTCATTTTGATGAGTGAATTATCGGTTTCAAACTCAGCTCAGCCTTTCTTCTCAAACCAGATCTGCCTAAAGTTCTCTACTTGGAAGCATGTGGTGTGCACAGAGCAAATGGCATGCAGAGATTTAATGTATATATCTAATAAGCATTTGGACTTTGTTTTTGGTCACTTGCATAAAGTATATATTACCAACTCTTCATTTACATGAGTGTGTGGGTGTGTAAGTAATAATGTCTTTTATTTATTTCACAATAACAATTGACTTTACTGTTTTGATGCACTTCATTGGTACCCCTTTACTGTTTTGATGCACTTCATTGGTACTACATTTGAAGTTGGTTTGGATATTGTAATACAAATGAACAATGACTCCACATCATAGGCCTTTAAGAAACTATAAGTTAAAACAATGAGGTACCATTACACGCTATTGTAACAGCTAAAACCCGACCACCGATATCACGATATGCTGGTGAGGTTATGAAGCAACATGAACTCTTACCCAAAGAACTCCCTTTGAGGGCTGAACTGAACAATGCCTTGCTAAGGAAGGTTTGGCAGAACTTAGGTTCAGTCAGCCATTTCAGTGGAAGTAAAGATTGTAATACAGTTATCCAGGAAAGATCTGTGGAAAATTCTATTGTCTGATGGTTTGGACCCACATGATTAGCACACAAAGACAAAAAGGTTTTTATGAAATTTGTATCAATAGATGCAGTGCAATCAAAAGAACAGAGAAGGAGTGATTGGAAGGAAGAATTACTTCAAGAACAGAAACTTAGAAGCAAAGGTCTGGATTATAAAGATCTCCTCATGCCAAGAGAGCAGACCATCTGTGTTTTTGAAAGGAGGGGTCCACCCTTGTATTTGGAGGCAGTGAGCCTTCTGCCCAGTTGTTCTGAAGAAGTGCCACCTACACGTCCCAAGGTTCAGAGAGTGTGGGGCGACCGCATGACTGCTGTTCAAGCAATCGGAATGGATGTGACTGCTACTCTAGGCCAGAGGACAATGCATCAAGCCACAGATAGCTCTAAGACCTCAAGCTCTAAAACAGTTTGCCCTGCTGGATTTCTGATTTGTTTGGCACTCCTGAACCCTGATTTCCTACTAATTTCTCCCACCAAAATGGGACTGTTTAGTTTATGTCTCTTCCATTATTTTTTATTGAAAGTAGGTAACTCATTTTCTAGGTTTCACAGGTCCATCAGGCAGAGGAATTTTGCCCAGGACGGATGACAACCATAACTGATTTTGATGAGACTCTGGACTTAGCATTGTTCTAAACTAGTTTTAGGGTATTATGATGGAATGAATGTATTTTGAATGTGGGAAGAACATGTCTTTTAGGGGTCCAGAGGGCAGATTGTGATGGGTTAGAATCATCTACCCCAGAAAAGCATGTACTTAATCCATTCCTGTGGGTGTGAACCCATTGTAAATAGGAACTTTTTGATGAAGTTACCTCAGATAAAGTGTCGCCAAATTAACTCAAGATGGGTCTTAATCCTATGGGAACAGACAAAGCTAGAGATGAATGGAATCCAGTAGACAAAAGAGAAACACTGCCATGTGCATTGCCATGTGGCAGAAAAGTCCAAAGACTTTGGATCACTGGCAGCCAGCCCCAGAATGGCAGTCTTGAGGCCTTGAAAATAACCTCAAAATTGTGAGCCAGTACATTCCTATTTTTAAGCTAATCCATTGTATAGTGTTGTTTTAGCAGGGAGGAAAATAAGTCAGCTTTTACAATCATTATGTAGGGTAATCAGGTAATAGGTATCAGAAAATCCATTTTGAAGATTAGTTCCTAAATAAGTAATTAAGAATATTTGTGAAGAGTAACTGTTATATGTGTTGTTTGTGTGCATTGTGTGTACATATATTTATTTAACTGTAAAAGTATCTAAAGTTCCAAATAGAAATAATATATTGAATAATATTTTGATCAATCATAAGATGATTTTATGGAAACAGTCTTTTGACATTGTAAGCTGTTTCTCATCTATTAATGTGAGTAAAAAGCAAGTTATAAATAACAGGTATTAAATGGCATACATTTATACTAAATAATTATGTACATAGTACTTCACCTACATTTATCGATTTACTGAAGACATACGCCAGCTCTTAATAGTGGTTATCTATGAGTATTGAGATTATAAATTATCTTTTTAAAATTTTCTTCCTATACCTTATTTTACTGTCCTAGTATCTATAAAAAACATGGATTATTTATCTAATTATAAATAATTAAATGTTTTCATGTGTTTAAATTTTTCTACCCCAAAAAACATTCATTTCAAAAATTCATTTTTTATTCCTTCAGTAACTGAAAAGAGGGAACAAACCTCAATATAGAGCAAGACTACAGGATGTCCTTTCACATGCAGAAGGAAATAGAGTGTCCTGAATCTTGTAGGTATTCAACACACATGTTCAACTGAATTAAACTTTCTATCACTCATTCCAACTCCTTAACCTCTTCTAAGGCTATATTTAATTTACAAGAAATATATTGCTTTGTAATCAACCGAACTTGTAACAGTCAGCAGTTCATATGAGATAATACAGCACTTGACAATTAGTGGGTATTATAGGAATCGCAGTACAAATTACTGAAAACAATAAACAAATAATAAATTGATAGATTGATAAATAAATAAATAAATAGATAAATAAATAAATACATACATTTTTCATGAGTGGCCAGTCTCATTCCTTCTTAAATTCCGTTATGCCTCATTTTGGGGGATTTTAATTTTGCATTAAGATATAATTATATGTTTTCTCTTTCTTGTAAAACCTTAATTTATATAAGGTTTATGTCAAATGTCCATCCCATTCCCATGTAAGAAGAATCTGCTTCTAGGTTGTAGACATGCCTCTATCCAGAGTCTTAAAATGTAAACACAGGGTGGGCCACGGTGGCTCAGCAAACAAGAATGCTCGCCTGCCATGACAGAGGATCCGGGTTCGATTCCTGGTACCTGCCCATGTAAAAAAAAAAAAATGTAAACACACATGCACACACATACTCTACACACATACACAGCTTCTATTGCATTCAGGTAAACTTAATGAATTCCTCCAGGCAGGCCTTACTTTTCACCTATTTTTCCACCTCTGCTTTTGAAATTTTCGTGGTGATTATTTACATCATCTTTAGTTCCTTATCTTCTCATTTGGTCTTATTAGAACTACATACAGACTACCAGCAAAGTCACACAGCAAACATCAGGTCCCAGCCAGTAGGGGGAGCCAGTGTTCCATTCTGTCCTATAGTCGAGGCCAGACTATAATTAAGTCATTTTTAAGAAATTATTCACTCCAAAACAAAAAATGCATTCGTTCTGTGTAACATCAGTCTTTCATTTTTTAAGATAACCTTTATGTTATGGCACTAACATAACTGGATATTTAAGTCATTCGAGTCTTACTGTAAATGGTATACATACCTGAATATAGATACAAAGTATATGGTTCATTGAAATATATATGAGTGAAAATAACTTTTCCAACTGTCTTGCAGATGCAGCACTGGTGCAAAAGAGATCATTCATCATATGCTTAACACTTGACAGAGAAGGAAACGTAAAAATAGAAGTCACTTACTAAACCTGATAGTACTTGCCCAAGCCCAAATTAATTAACATTATGCTGTCTTTAATTGGAGACTTTAAATATGCATTTAGGTAAGAACAAATGCAACAGTATAATTAGAAATCCAATGAATATTTTATACTCTAATGTCTGGAAAAAAACACAGTGGCCTTATGAAAAGCAACTTCCCCTCTACTATATAGAATTATGTCATTTTAGAACAGCATTTGAAGGTTGTTTTCCAGAGCTGCTGTCACAAATCTCACAAACTGGTATTGACTACAACAAAACTGTATTTACTCATGGTTTTTCTCAGAGGTTAAGAGAGGTTTAAAATCCATATATTGATTGGCCCTGCTTGCTTTCTCCCCAGGGACCGTTGTGTTCTGGGGCTGGCTGCAGGCCAGCCTTGGCTTTCCCCTCACATGGTGATGTCCTCTCCTTCCTTCTTCTGGGTTCCTGCTGAATTCCTTTTTCTGGCTCCCTACCTGTGTGCTTCTGTTTATAACTCCTCATTCAGTGGGCCACACCATATTGAAAAATAACATCTTCAAGAGGTCCTATTTGCAAAGGGGTTGTATACAAAGAACTACACATTAAGATTGAGGACATGTCCAAATTGGGTTACATCGTTCAATCTACTACAAAGATATTCTAACAAAAATCCTATTATTTAGTAAAAGAAAAGACATAGAAATCTGTGAAAAAATTGGTGATTTAGCATAAAGTCACAAACGTAATGTTTTACAATTGCAACCAAAATTGATTTGTTTTTAGAGGCAAGATGTCCTGACTTGATACATGTTAGATAAGTCTTCTGAGCAGTACATAATTTCCACAACATAAATTTTCAGAAATGTGTGTTATCCCTAATGTAATATTCAAGACTAAATATGTTGATATATTTTCAAACAAAATGAAGCATACTCTCCTCCCAAATTATAATTTTTTGATAGAGAAATGAAATCTGAGCAGAGACTTCTGATTGACCAAGATGGTGGCATAAGACACACCAGGGGACCAATCTCCCACAGAATCTTCAAACATCTACAAAAGCTGGCTTCCACAAAACATCAAAAAAAAGTTGAATGGTTGCAGTATCTGCGTAAGTGCCAAGAAAACACAGCTTTAAAAATTATAGAAGGAGATCAGAGCCCTTACTCCCCTCCCAAACCTTTCTCAGTGTGGTGGGAAGTTGGTCTGTGATCCCATTGTGGGTCCCCAGCCCTTTCCTGAAGGAAAAGAGTAGTCCCTAGGCACATACTGTGGTGCCTGAATGTCAGTGACAATCTGTGCAGTGTCGGCAGTGTGAAAAATGCATCTTTTGCTTACCCTCCCAGGTCTTACCTTGCAGGCAGAGTCAGCTTTGAACAAGTAAATCTAGATAAGAAAGAATTAAGTCAAAATGGGCTGGGGCAAAGGATTACTGACTTTAAGACATAAATAGAGCTCCTGGGGGAGGAGTTCTATTTCATAGGGAACAAAGGGGAATATCAGATTCTGGTAGACTGAGAAATTCCTAAAGTCAAAAGCAGGCACAAGGCTAGGACAAAATACAGGCTCAGAAAAGACAGGACCCCCTATTTGACTTTTGCCCAGGCTAAACGTCTTGGTAGGAATGCTTAACTCTAAAGGAGAGCACTATTAAGGCAGAATTGATTTGAAGAGTGTGAAATGTGACTTTGCATTTTTTGTTTTTATTAGCTCCTGGCACTCGAGGGGCTCTATCATATCACTAGCTGCATACAAGTTTAAGGAACAGCTCAGAGACTAAATCCTAGAGTTATCACACTGAAATATTAAAGTGTAGAGTTTGTGAAAAAAATTTCAAGACAAACATAGAAACAGAAAATGAAAGTCCATCCAAAGGAAGAAGGTAAAAATTCAGAGGTCATCAACAAAGAAGACAAAAATTTGACATATTAGCAAAGATTTTTAAAAACATATCTTCAGTATGCTTAAGGAGATAAAGGAAAGCACAGAGAAAGAACCAAAGGATATTAGGAAAACAACACATGAACAATATAAGAATATCAATAAAAGGGATAGAAATTTTTTAAGGGAACAAACAGAAAGACTCGTGTTGAAGACCAAAATAACTCAAATGAAAAATTCCCTAAAGGGTTTTAACAGAAACGTGTTACTGGCAAAAGAAATATCAGTGAACTCAAAGACAACATTACTGAAATGATTCGGACTGAGGAGCAAAAGAAAAAAGAAGGATAAAAAAGGGAACACAGGCTCAGGGACTTGTGGGACACCATCAAGAACACCGATGTTCACATTTTGAGAGTCCCAGAAGGAGACGAAAGAGAGAAAGGGACAGAAGAAATATTCAAAGAAAATAATAGCAGAAAGTTTCCCAAATTTAATGAAAGACACAATATACTCATTTTAACAATCCTAATGATCTCTTTTTATGTCATCAAGGATAAAATCGAAAAGAACCATGCCCAGGCACATAGTAGTCAAACTGTTGAATACCAGGGATAAGGAGAAACTTCTGAGAGCTGCAAGGGAAAAGCGACATGCTAATTACAAAGGTGCCCCGATAATATTAAATGCCAATTTCTTCTCAGAATCTATGCAAGTAAGAAGACAGTAGGAGAATATATTGTAAAGTACTAAAAGAAAATAACTGCTGACTAAAAATTTTTATATTTCATAAGACTGTCTTTAAAGTGAAGGAGAGAGTAAGTTAACAAAAGCTGAGGGATTTCTTCAACACTAACCCGCCCTTTAAGCAGTGCTAAAGGGATTTCTTCAGGCTCAAAAGAAAAGGCACTAGACAGCAGAAGGAAATCCAGACCTACGGTAAAGGAAATGAAGTGGGTGATTATATTGTATTGTATTTTTTTCATGAGTAGCCATATTTTCTACTTCTTACAGCCTCTAAAATGCAATTACCTACGAAGTAATGATAAATATATGGTTTTGTATATATGATGCATAAAGCTATACTTTGTAACAAGTGCAAAAAATGGTGGAGAGGGCGGGGGTTTAGGAACAGAAAATGTTTGCTATTGAAGTTAAATTGGTTTCAAATCAATCATAATTGTTATAGATTTAAGATATTAAAATTAATCCCTATAATAATCACAAAGAAGTATGAAAATATATATACAGAAGAAAGTGAGAAGGGTCTCAAATTGGTACACTATAAGAAAATCAAATAAATATGAAGATAGGTATTAAAAGAAAAATTGAAGGTCAAAAATGGCATAAGATCTACCAAAACTAAATAGTCAAATGACAGAAGAGAGCTCTGTATTATCAGTAGTTATTTTAAATGTAAATGGATTAAACTGTTCAAATTTATTCTAATTTGCTAGCTGCAGGTATGCAATACATCAGAAATGGAAGCGCTTCTAAAGGGGGAATTTATTGAGTCGCCAGTTTACAGTTCTAGGCCATGAAAAATGTCCCAATTAAAGCAAGTCTATAAAAACATACAAATCAAGGCACCAACAAGAGGTTACCTTCATTCAAGAAAGGCTGACAAAGTTCACGGTTTCTTTCTCAGCTGGAAAGGCACATGGAGAACATGGCAATGTCTGCTAGCTTCCTCTCCAGGCTTCTTGTTTCATAAAGCTCCCCCCAGGGTGTTCATCTCCAAAGATTTCTGGCTGTGTGGGCTCTCAGTCTTGTGGCTCTGTTGCTTTTTCCAAAATGCTTCCTTTTTTAAAGGATTCCAGTAGACTAATCAAGACCCACCTGGAATAGGTGGAGTCATATCGCCCTCTAATTCAATGTTAATACCCACAATTGTGTGAGACACATCTCTGTGGAGATAACCGAATCAAGTTTCCACCCTATTTTATTGAATAGGGATTAAAAGAAACAGATGCTCCCATAAAATGGTTTAGAATTAAAACATGGATTTTCTAGGGTACATAAATCCTCTCAAACTGGCACAGACAGAGAATGGCAGAATGGATACAAATTCATGACCCAAATATATGCTGTTTACAAGAGGCTAACCTTAAATTCAAAAAGACAAGTAGGTTGAAAGTGAAAGGATGGAAAAAATATATAACATGCAAATAGCAACCAAAAGAAATCTCGGGTAGTTATACTAATATCAGATAAAATAGACTGTAAGGCAAAAATTGTTCTGAGAGAAATAGAAATTTACTATATAATTATAATGGGATCAATTCAACCAGAAGAAATAACAATTATATATTCACTTAGTGAGAGCCTCAAAATATATGAAGCAAATAAATATTGACAGATTTGAAGGGAGAAATAGACAGTTCTATGTTAATAGTAGAAGACTTCAATATACCACTTTGATTAATGGACAGAACATCTAGACAGAAGATCAATAAGAAAAAGAAGCCTAAGGGTTGGTCTATGCCAATGAGACCTAATGAATAGTTGCAGAACACTTAATCCAAAAGCAACAGAATATACATTCTTCTCTAGTGCACATGTGTCTTTCTCCAGGATAGACCATTTATTAGGTCACAAAACAAGTCTCAATCAATTTAAAAATACTGAAATTATACAATGTTCTAGTCTGACTATAATAAAATGAATCTAAAAATTGATAACAGAGGGAGAACTGCACAATTAACAGATACGTGGAAATTGAACAATATGCTCTTGGACAACCTGTAGGTCCTAGAAGAAATTGCAGGACAAATTAAGAAACATCCTGAGGTGGATGAAAGAAAAATACCAGTTTGGCTTAAAATTATGGGATGCAGAAAAGACAGTGCAGAGAATGAAATTTATACTAAATGTTTATATTAAAAAGGAAGAAAAATATCAAATCAAAGTTCTAGCTTCAGAACTGGAAGATCTAGGACAAGAATAGCAAATTAAGCCCAACATGACCAGAAAGAAGGAAATAATGATTACAGCAAGGATAAATAGGAAAAAAAAATGGAGAGAATTAAGCAACCAAAATTTGGTTCTTTGAAAAGATCAATAAAATCAACTCAACTAAAATCATACATTAAAGGGGGGCATTACTACTGATCTCACATAAATAAAATGGATTATAAGAGGATGCAATGAACAGCCATATGACAACAAATTACATAACCTAGATGAAATTGATGAATTCTTAGAAATACACGAACTATCTATACTGTTTCCAGATGAAATATAAGATTTCAGCAGACTAATAAGAATAAAGATATTGAATCAGTCATCAAAAACCTCTCAACAAAGATAATTCTGGTCCACATGGTTTCACAGATGAATTCCACCAATCATTTCAAGAAGAATTAATACCAATCCTGCTGAAATTCTACCAAAAAATTAAAGACAAAGGAATATTTTCTAACTCATTTTCTGAGGCCACAGCCCCCTAATACCAAAACTAGATAAAGATAACACAAGAAAAGATAATTACAGACCAATATCCCTTATGAAAATACCTTAAACAAAATACTAATTAATACAACAGCATAGTAAAAGAATTATACATCACAATAATTGGAGTTTATCCCAGGTATGTGAAAGTGATTCAACATGAGTAAATCCAATAATTTAATATACTACATTAACATAGAGACATCATCATATCAATTGATGCAGATGAGGCAGGTGGCAAAATCCAGCACCACTTTGTGATACAAAACTAGCAAGAGAAAGAAACTTCTTCAACATGAGAAAGTATATATATGAAAAAAAATCCAAAGCTGACATCATACTCTATGGTGACATTCTGAAAGCTTTTCCTCCAAGACAGGAATAAGACAAGGATGTTCACTGCTGTTCAATGTTGTATTGGAAGTTCCAGTCACAGCAATTAGTCAAGTAAAACAAAATTCAAATTGGAAAGAAAACAATAAAACATTCTTTCTCTGCAGGTAACATCATCATATATACATATATATGTATCCTACAAGTTGGAACACTCATTCATTGTCGGTGGGAATGTAAAGTAGTGTGGCCACTATGGAAGACAGTGTGGCAGTTCCTAGGAAAGCTAAGTATAGAATTACCATATGACCCAGCAATCTGGATTCTAAGAATATGTCCAAAAGAAAGCAGGGACTTAAATAGTATTTGCACAGCAATGTTCAAAGTGGCATTATTCACAATTGCCTAAAGATGGAAGCAACCCAAGTATCCATCAACCAATGAATGGATCAACAAAATGTGGTATAAGCTCAGAAATGGAAGAGGAGACATAACCACTGACCCTATGGAAATAAAGGAAGTAATAACAGGATACTATGAACAACTTTATGCTAATAAAAAAAAATGTGGTATATGCATACATTGGAATATTATTCAGCCACAAAAAAGAATGAACTTCTGATAATATGACCACATGCATGTACCTTGAAGACATCATGTTGAATGAAATAAGCCAAACACAAAAGGGCAAATATTATACTATCTCACTGATATGAAATAATTAGAAAAATAAACTCATAGTCAGAATCTAGACTATAGAGTGCCCAAGGATAAGATGGGGTAAGGAATGAAGAGTTGATGTATGACTTGTACAGAGTTTCTATTTATATGGATTGGAAAACTTTGGTAATGGGTAGTGATGATGGCAGCACAACACTGAACATACTTAACACTAAATTACATATTTGAATGTGGGTAAAAGAGGAAATTTTAGGTTGTATATATATTGCTAGAATAAAAATATAGGACCATAAATAGAAACAGTGAATGAAGTTTTAAACAATGGACTATAATTCACAGTACAATTATAAAAATATCTTTCATGAATTGTAACAAATGTACCACACTAATGCATGGTGTTTAATAGGGTGGTATATGGGGACTCTGTATTTTATACATGTTTTTTTCTCTAAACTTACAACTCTTATAATAAAAACAGGAACAACAACAACAATGACAAACTACTACAACCTAATAAATGAACTTAGCAAAGTGGCAGAGTGCAAGACTAACATGCCAAAATCAGTTATGTATCTTTATTCCAGTAATGAACAATGGGAAGAGGAAATCAGAAAAAAAAAATCCATTTTCAATAGCAACTAAAGAATCAAATATCTATGAATAATCAACGTTGTAAAAACTACAGAACATTGCTAATATAAATCAAAGAAGCACTAAATAAATTGAAGGAGAGTTCATGTGCATAGACAGGAAAATAAATGTTGTTAAGATGTAAATTCTATCCAAAGAGATCTTACAGATTCAACACAATTTCAATCAAAATAGCATTCTTTTCAGAAATGGAAATGCCAGTTGTCAAATGTATATGGACGCTTAAGGGTCCCCAAATAGTCAAACCATCTTGACAAAGGAGAAAGAAGTTGGAGGGTTCATATTTCCCATATTTAGAACTTCTTACAAAGCTTACAGTAATCAAAACAACATGGTGTGGAAAGAGGACAGACATGTAGACTAGTGGAATTGAATTGAGAGTTAAGAAATAAACCCACACATTTATAGTCCATTGATTTTAAACTAAGTGGGGAAAAATAGTCTTTTCAAAAAATGATACTGGGAAAACTTGATATCTGAATATGAAAAAATGAAGTTGTAGTCCTAATTCATACCACATACAAAATTTAACTCAAAATGGGTCAAAGGCTCAAATATAAGAACCAAAACTCTAAAATTCCTAGAAGAAAACATAGGGATCTTTTGTTAGGCAATGGTTTTATAGACTTTACACTGAAAGTACAATCAAGAAAATAAAATATGGGCGGCTGCCGTGGCTCAGCAGGCAGAGCTCCGACCTGCCGTGCTAGAGGTCTGGAGTTCGATTCCTGGTGCCTCCTGCCCATATGCAAATTAAAAAAAAAAAAAAATATATATATATATATATATATATACATATATAACAGGAAACCCTACAGTTCAGTTTCAGATTATTTTTGTGTTTCATTTTGTTAGAAAAATTAACATTTGGTGCCACATCTACTATAATGTTATATATTAGATGTTTATTATAATATACAATATAAATTGTAATTCAAGATATGTTAATATTAAACTATACCTTTATTTCTCTAACACTTTTATTTTCCTTCATAAAATGTTTACCTACTGGACTGTAATTTTTTTTAATTAAATATAAAATGTGTTTTAGAGTGTTGGAGTTAGGGAAACTACTTTAGCAATGATACTTATATTGAGGGTGTGTTAAATCATTTAACGATATTAAAACAGGCATTTTTGCATACATTAACCATCAGTGAACAAATGCTACTTAAAACAGACAGCAGAAATACAATAATATAATCAATTGCTTTGTCGAGGAAATATGATCACTGATTGTCCACAATTTGGTTGAGTAACCTCTCCATCAGGACAGAGGGTCACATGTATGAAAAAGCCATTCTGTTTTCAGAAAGAAACAGCAGTTCTGGACAACAAGAAGCAACAGATGCTTCCTTGCGCTTTCATTGCCACTTAGGAGAGCTTTAAGTGGTCTTGGTTATCTTCCTTTTCCATTACCTAGGAAAATTGTTCCTCATCATTGCCATTCCTTCCAAGCTGCCGCATCTGCTTTCTCTCTTTCAGCAGAAACATTTTCCTTATCCTTCCAAAAGAAATTGGTAGATACCATACTTGTACTACTTAATTGTTAGAATGAACAGCTTTAGAATTATGCATATATGCACTTCACCATTCTTTCTCTGACTCAGAAACATTGCTTCTCCACTTCATTTGAATTTCCTTTCCTTGCCTGTTTATCTTCTTACCTTTTGCCTCTGCCCAGTTCAGAACCCTGTGCCATTGGGTTTTTCTTTCTTTGTTTTCCATTTCTTAAGCTTTTTTTCCATTAGCGTCTTTAACCTCATGTTCTGCTTGTTATAAGTTATGTTTCCTCACAACTTATCTACTGGAAAAAAAAGTCTCTATTTTATGTTCACTTTTCTCACATTCATTTCATTAGTCACATTTCTGTGTGAGTGTAGGATGTATATTGTGTGTGTACATTCCTGAATATGTATCAAACCCTTTTTCTGAGGTGGCAAAATATACAAGATTGAACATTACATAATCATAATTGCCAATGTACTGCAATAATGTCACTAGAAATGTCACTGATAAGCATTTAATAATTAAATTAATTGATTATTAAGATACTCTCTTACTGAATCTTTTTTGTCATTTGACGTAGTTGACTCTCTCTTTCTTGCAATTCTCTACTCCTTCATTTCCTCTCCTACCTTTATGGCAGCTAATTTTCAAATTTCTTTGTGAGCTCATTTACTTTGCCTTATTGCTGTTGCCCTGTATTAAGTTCTGTCTGCTCCATTCTTAGTTATCTTTTCTTACTACTACTCAATATTCACTGTGTAATATATCACTATTTTTTTTGGTAAACCATCTACTTACAAGGCAAAGATTTCTAAATCATTTTCTGATTCAAAACAATCTCTCTTCTCTCTCTTCACTATTCTCCAAATGCAGCTCAAATGCAACACACCCACAAACCTTTGAAACAATGTTTGTCCTATGATTTCTGGATTTGAGGATTACATCTTCATTCCCTGTGTCACTCAAGCCAGAAATCTAGAAGTAATTGCTGACTTTTGTCTTTCCATTACCATCTTCCCATTCTAATGGTGAAACAAGTTCTATTTAAATGATTTTCTTAATATCTTAACTAGCCATTCCATTTTCTCTATTTCTACATATCTATTTAAGTTCAAATATATTGCATATTCCATTATAATCATCTATAATTCACTCCCCCAGTTCTATTGCTTTCCATACTCTAATCCAATTTAAATATGATCTATGCATTTTAAAATCTTAATTCCTGACCTGCTATTAACTGAAACTGAATAAATTACTTCACCCACTTAAGATTTAGTTTCTTAGTTTACAGAATGAGATAAAATAATAGCTAACCTGTGGTCATTAATTATATCTAAATGTGAGTCATGTTTAAAAACATATATGTACTTTGTACAGGCCATTATTGAAGATGGTACAAATATAATGGTAAATAATCAAAATATAGTTCACGTATAATATTTACTAATAAGGGATAAAGTCAAGAAATTAATCCATACAATCAAGTGAGATTAATGCCTTAAGAGAAGAATATCCTATAATTGCACTAAGGAGCATACCTAACTAACTTCAGTGGCAAGTTAGAGAAGCTTCCCAACAGAAAGAAAGTTTTTTTTTTTTTTTTTTTTTTTTTTTTTTTGGTGATTGAAGAATACATGAGAATCATCCAAATAAACAGGAAGTTGGAGTGAGATGGAGAAATTTTAAGTTGGAAGACAGAGAGAGCATACCCCTAGCACAGGCCTGAAAGTGGCATTGTGTACCTGAATGGCAGGGAGAGAGGGTAGCATTGTGACCAAAGACTGTGTCCAGATGCATGTATAATGGTTGGGACACATGGGAATTTTAAGCTGCAGCCTCTTTAGTTTTTTCATATACAAGTCCTTGTATAATGATTTCCTATTTAAACATTTTTAGTGGTTTCTCATTGACAAGAGAGTAATGCTTTCAAAGCCTGAGTAAGGCATGAAAGGCCCTTTTCTTAAGTAACCAGAGCTGTTAACACAACTACCATACAACGAGTTGGTTTAAACAATGGAAATTCATTGGCTCACAGTTTTGAAGCTAGAACAAGCTCAAAATCTAGATATCTGCAAGGCTTCCTTTCTCCCCAAACACTTGTGGTGATGTCCTCTCCTTTTACCTTCTTATGACTTCTGGGTCCTCTTTAGAAAGTCATTGGAAATTTGTATTAAGACCCACCCTCATTCATTTGGGCCATACTTTAAAAATAACAGCTTCAAGAATTCCTGTTTACAATGGGCTCACACCCAGAGGAATTAAGATGAAGAATTCTTTTCTTGGGTACAAACTCTATCTACCACAGCCTTCCATTATCTTACCCATTTTTGTCTCTCATTCCCTCTCTGTCTCTTATTTCATCAACATATCACTGTTCTCTTCATCAGTGGTACTCTAGAGCAGCACCGTGCAATAGAAAGCTTTGTGATGATGAAATGTTTTAGAGCTGTATTATCCAATATGGTAGCCACAAGCCACATGTTCAGTCCTTAAAATGCTGTTATTATGAAAGGGGAACTAAGTCTTTAATTTTATTTAATTTATATAAAGTGGCTAGTGACTACTGTATTGAACAACACAGCTTTAGCACCTGTATGTAGGAGAGAGTTATGAAAGGCAAATGAAATGAAAGGGTGTGGTAAAGGGGTTTTGTGCTTTTGTGGAGTAAATATGCCACATTTCCTTGGATTTTGTGTTTATTTGGTTTATCTTAGAAGGTGATTGCAATTCTAAATGAGTTAAAACCCTCCTACATCTTACTGTTAAAGCTGCCCCAATTTATATCTCAGGTTTGAAAAACTTCTTGTCTTTTGAACTCATTCCAGTGTTTCACACCTCAGAGACTTTGCTAATTTATACCTTGTTTCAGAATGTTCTACCCTCAGCTGCCTGGAGAACACATATGCATCTATCAAAACACAGTTTGGTTTTCACTTCTTCTACATAATTCTCCCAGAAACCTAAAACATTTTTTTTAATGTGAGATTTTCTCTAGAATTCCCTACTGCACTATGGCTTAAAACACTTGTTGTGTATTAAAATACTATTAATGACCTTGAAACACCCCAAAAAAGAAAACTGTAAACATACCGACTACAATAGGAATATAAGTAATAGAGAAAAACATGTATTTGTGATTCTCGGTAATCATACGTTTGTGCAAAAAAACTCTACAAACTGGTTTAATGCCAGCCAGATGGGCACTTCTTATAAAAACACACTGCAGAGGCCACTTTGATGGTCAGTGTGCTGAGGCAGAATGACACCAGACTTCAATACCTGTGCTGTGCTGCCACTCTCGTTGCAGCACTGCTACCTCCGCTTCCTGCAGTCAACTTTGGATCCTTGGCTATGGGCAGCTTTGGACTTGGCTCTCATGCTCACCCATTAAAGACACAAGCCTGCAGTGCTCTAACCAGGTTATTGACCGTGGGTCCTACTGGCAGCTTGATATTAAACAAGCAAATAAATTGTATTAAGCATTCAAGCTGTAGTCACACTGGACTTGCATTCCATTGCTAAATTTACTTTCAAGTTTGATCTGCTTTCAGTTTGTAAAAATAGCTACATTTGCACCACTTCATCCTGATGAAACTGCCTCAAATTGCTTTCCAATTTCTACCTTATAGTTTTGTATACTCCATTCAGGCACATTTTCTTGGTGATTCAACATTATTAGGGAATATCCAAGATATTCCAGATGTTACAAAGAATGATCTCTTAATAGTCAAACTAATGCATGCAACATTAGAATTACATAGTGACAGTTTAAACAATATGTTACTTCTATTAAATGGCTCCCTTCCAAAATAGTTTTAATTTCAATGTTCTTAGATAACATATTTTACCTACTTACATGACAGTCATTTTTAAAACTTACTCAGCAACTTTTCAACAGCTGTTAATATTTTAAATTTGAAACATTGTTCTTTTATACAGCAAGAACTATAACAAAGAGCCTGAACTTTATTTCATTTCTTCAAAGATTTTGTTATTTTTTTTGGTAAACATAGACTGTCCCCTTGTTTGAGGACAATGTATTCTTTGAATTTATCTCTTTCCATTTGCTGGCAAAACCTTTACTACTTTATCTTCATCTTTTAAATCTGACAGGTTGAATTTAATTTTTATCAGTTTTGCCATTTCCATTCTTTTAGCTCATGGGAGCTTGACTATCTCTGTATGGTGTATCGATTTTTGTTGTGATTTAAATATTGTAAAAATTGCTATCGATTGTCCCAAGAATGATTCTGATGCATTCCCCACCCCCGTGGCTCCTTCATTACCAGTATCTTCATGCTAATGGTGTGAAGGTGACTTTCACTAGGACAGAGCTAAATTAAACCAAGATCACACTGCTATGTCCTTGGAATACTTTTCTCTTGGCAGCAGCACTCCCTATTTTCCTCCCTGCTCTTCCTGCAGTTTTGTACAACAACTTGTTCAGATATGCAACTACAGTACTGAGTCCAGTTTTGTATCCATGGCAGCAATTTCTGCCCTAGTTTTATCTGACTTTTCATTTAATTCTTCTGAAAGGGCATTCATCCCTTTGTGGAGGAAGCTAATGAGGCGCTGGTACCAGAGCCCTGGTTCCTATCTGCCAAAAACAGCATCTTGCAAAGCTGCAAGACACATGACCTTGGAGAGGAAGTCATGTTGGGTAAATCTATATTTCAAATATCTTCAAACATTGCCCTACCTCATATTTTTGCAAGAATCAGTAATAGAAACGGATGAATAGATATTCATTGACATTTTCTTTCATTATTAGAAAAACAAAAGCTCTCTCCCCCCATCTATACTCATAATGGTTGAGTTTTACCCAGTTTTTAAAAAATATAATATGTGCAACTGCCACTGGTTCAGTGCTTGATGATAACTTGATAGCTAGAGTCAGGACGGGCCACTGTACCACTTTATAAATTGTAATGAGATGTCATTTCTCATGGCATATTTGATCACTATTAATGATAATTGAATAAAGTCAACCCTAAAAGTACATTTGGTAAAATTGTTGCACCAAATATCAATTCATGTAGTAAAATTATTATTTTTCCCAAATGATGCATAAACATAAGTGATTTAAAAAGATCAATGGCATGTTGATATCTTTACCATTTATCCATCATCCATTTTCTAAACTATTCGGCTCAGCTTTATGTGTTCATGGGGGAAAAAAGAATAAAAATTTAGGCTCAGGTAAGCTGTTATCATTATGTCCCCATCCCCACCAAGTTAGTAGTGCTAAGCTAAACAGAATATCATGTGGTTTTTGGACAGAAATCCCAGGCACTGACATTTAAAAGGTCATATTAAGTATATAAACTAATGCAGAAATTTATCAATCACTAATAATGACTGAAAAGAAAAATTATTAATAACTTTAAGTCATTTAGTTGGGTAAAAATGTGATTGTTTTTCTCAATGAAAAATAGGGAATATGTATCAAAAACACATTTTGTTGCCTTTGTTTGGTTCAAGTTCTCGTTATTGGTGATGTTTTTTAAATTACTTTTCTAACTATATTTCTGAAAACCTAGTGTTATTAGCAATAAATAATAATGTGGAAATCTTATTTAGAATGAGAAAATAAAAATAGTGAAAGACTAGAAAAATTCAAAAGAAAGCATTTGCAAATACATGATATCAATATGGGTGTTTTGTTCTCAAATTTCCTTTAAAAGTAATTTAATTTTAGTATCTAAACAATGAATCAATCGGTCCACAGATATTACCATTGAATTGCTTAAAAAATAAGACTGGTCAGTTTTTATTTTACTATTTTAACCATATTTTTTAAAGAGAAAAATGCAATATACTAAAATAATCATTACTTTTGGCATGGTGCTATATTTAACCAAAGCAATGAACTAATTGTTGACATTACAGTTATAGTCTTCTGTGGACCTACTCAGCTTTAATTAGAATAAGTCCTATTAATTTTCCAGTATTTCTGTTAGAAGAATGTCTTAACTTTTCTTGGATCAGAAAACAGCATAGGAGTTAATTTTCAGAGTAATGAGAACTCTCCTCTATTCTGTTCTATATATCTTTATTTAGCATTCAAAAATATATAAATTAAAATGAATATAAGTAAAATAAAGAAAAATATGTGTACATGTATATGTATGTATGTATTTATGTATCACAACTTTGCTCTGTCAAGTGAGTGATTCATTTCTGATTGGTACAATGAGGTGAACGCTCAGAAACTATTGCTATCAAATGAAACATCCTCCCTAATACCAGGTGTTTTAGTTTCCTGGCTGTAAAAGCAAATACCATGCAACGGGATGGCTTAAATAACAGGAATTTATTAGTTTACCATTTTGAGACTAGGAGAAGTCCAAAATCAAGGCATCATCAAGGTGATGACTTCTCCTAAAAGTCTGTGGAGTTCTGGGGCTGGCTGCCAGCCATCCTTGCAGTTGGCTTTTCTGTCACATGGCAATACATATGGTGACATCTTTTTTCTCTTCTGAGTTCTGTGGACTTCCCATTTCTGGCTGCTCACCTCGTGGCCTTCCCTATAAGGGGATTCCGTTGGGACATAGCCTAACTGAAATAGTCTCATCTAAAGGTCCTATTTAAAAGGTTCACACCCACAAGAATGGATTAAGTTTAAGAACATCTTTTACTCAGTTCAGAGTTCCAAGCCTTCAAATTGGTAACTTAATTCTGGTTGCTATCATCTCCTCCTTAGAATGCAAGTCGTGTCTTAACTCTTTCTAGCATTTAAAATGCGCAAGTCATTTCAATATAGCATTTTTAAACAATGTATGATGTTGCAACCTTAAAAATGCCCCCAAATGATTCAATAATAGTTTATTATTGGTATTCAGTATCTTGTATATTTGGAATTTGGGGAAATCTAGTACCATTGCCATAGCAATATAATTACAGAGGGCCTCTTAAAACATCTGCTTGAAAATTAAAAATATGTGTATAAAATATGGGTATCTATTTTAAAGCAATTTTCACTTAGAATACATAATGCTATGCATAATAATGTTAGCTCTTTATTTATGCAATAAAAACATCAAAACCAAATTCTGTTTTGTTGAGTAGCAACCTTGGATAATATGAGATCAGAAAATGTCACTAAATTAAACTCTTAGAAAAAAATTAGATTTTAATGAGAATAGAAAATGTTTTGTTAACTATGAATGATATTTTAAGAAACATAATCTCTTCTTTTTTTATCAGATGCCATAAAAGAGGCAGTGTTTGTGTGCTTAATAATGAGATTTGCCTCAAACTTAATAAGTGGGTAATATCTTTAGCAGAATAAATTTAGAGGCTATTTTTGTACTTATTATGCATAAATGCTAACTAGCAACAAGAAACAGAAGAAAAATAGTAGTAAGGGGAGAAAAGAGTATATTCTGATAAAAGTATAAGTGATCAGGTTTCAAGGAAAGGTAATTTTCATAGTCTGAAAGAAAATATTTGAGAGAACTTTGGATAGGATGGGTAAAATTACAGCTTTCAAGGTAAATCTTAAAAACTGTAATTGTTGCATGAGATAATCTGTTGGAGAAAGGATGTGACACCAAAAAAATCATCCTGAATACTATGTGCCTCTATTCAGTTGGTAAAGCCAGTGTAACTTTGTAAACATACTGCAGGTAAGTTTTTAGCTATTGAATTAATTTTCACCTGAAAATGTTTGCCTTCCCTCCTACTTTCTTCCACCACAGCTAGCTCACTCGTTTCATTTATCTGCTTTTCAGGTTTACTGACACCTTCCCTTGTGAACACCACTCAAAGCCACTAACGCTAGTTATTTGGTGAATACAACAGATGTTAAACACAAAACAGACACTCCTCAGTCATTTCTTTGGTCATTACCCAATTTCCAGTGAACTTCACTCCATCGTATATCTCTCATTCCCAGTATTTCAAATGTATTCCATTTGTGAACATGAGTTTGTTTTTTTTTAAGGAACTTAAATGTTATTGAGTATTCTGATTGGAGCAGTTACTTTCAAAATAGGTATTACTTTAAAATCAACAAATGTATAATGTACCATATTTTATTCCCTTTAATTCTCTTTTTATAGTAGATAGTATACATGGAAAATATGTTCAGAAACAATATGATTTTTTTTTTTTAATGTAAGCACACTTGAGCAGGTCCGCACCTATGAGTTTTTTCCTTTGGCTAAAAGTAGCAGCTCATATCCAATGTGATTATAACCCTCTTTATTTTGTTAGAATAATGGATTCCTCACATTAACTTCTTAATCACTCCCAAATATTCTTTATGCCTAATTAGCCTCAATATTCTCAATGCATGCTTATACAATTTTTAACATCTAACTAATTTTAACTACTTCCATTAGATCTCACTAGATGTTAGCATACTTTTCTCCTGAAAGTTGTGGCTACGTTTTCATTGTTTACATCATCCTATATGTGAACATAACATAGGCTAATGTTTCTATAACTTTATAAGGAATCTTCCATATCCTTATTAAACCAGCCCTTCCCATTCTTTTTCTCAAATCTCTTTGGTAAAGTCAAATCATGCACAAATCATAACAAAAGTCCACATAAAAATATATTAGAGTGTTTCTTAAAAGGAAATTAAAAATTAAAATTCCTCTAGTGATTCAAATGGAAGAACCTAAGGAAAGTTAACAAAATACAAGTTAAAAGATCAGAAAATTATTAGGCAAAATAATCTATTTTGAGAACTATTCACACACATTTCTAGAAGTCCAAGGCCGTGAGTATTTTCATGAAGTACAATTTAGGATTTTTTTTTATTTGAAAATGGTTCAACAATTCTATTTATACTTTCTTGATTTTAATTAAAATAACTGTTTCAGCTAGATATGTATAATGATTAAAACATTTATTTCCTAATAACTACTCATTTTGTGGGTTCCTCATAAACTCTGGTATCAAGCACTCTCATTTTGCTTTTTAAATTTTTCATAATATGATTTATTTTATGACTCCTCTTCTCCTTAGGTGTTCTCTATATGTTTTCCAGACTGTCAGTATGTACTTTATAGAGAACAAGAGAATCATGCCCCAGCTGTGTTTTAATCCTGCTTCATGATTTAAGTTCATGCCTCTGGTTGTATATCCAACTATTGAATATTTTATCACTTTATGATAGAATTTACCTTTTGTCTATAGTTCTTCTGTAGCAATGATTCTGTCATTGTTTTTGATGTAACTGCTTAGCATCTCTTTCTGGTACTGTTTTATGTATACATCTAAAATAATAATGTGCATAATTACTTAATTTAATTATATTCATATTGAAAGTTTCGCAGCTAGAACACACAAAGGCAAACTTCTCCAATGAAAGGAGGAGACTGCATAAAGCCCCAATTTAAAATGTTTGCTTCTTCCTTTACTAATGTATGCACTAAATCTGACTTAAACACCCATTGTCCATTCCTTTAATCTCTCCAGATCTTATTGAATCTTAAATCTTCAAGCATAGCATTTGCTTTTCCTTTCAATTTTGAATCATCTGCTACTCAGCACTCTCTCCAGATTGTTAATAAATATGTTAAATAGCTATGAGCTGGAAACTAATCCTAAAGGACCTTGCTAGATGTGTTTTCAAAACCCAATATGGCTTTAATAATAATAATACCTATGCATTTTAATATGGTTCTATTTTTGATATCAACAGTAAAATGTCGTACTGGAACTTTTTTTTTTTAAACAAAATCTGTGTAATAATAGACTTCACAAATCCTCTACTTAGAAGTTATTATTAAATTGAAATTGAAATGATATTATTCATACCTAATGGTATCATTCATATCTAAAGCCATTTTAAGTAGGTATAATCAATGAAAACATTAAGCCAATACAAAACCTCCCAGGAGGGAGTCTTTGGGTTACACGAAGTCAAGTACACAATTTTTTGAACCTTCCTTGGAGTGCTACAGTAAGTGCAACAAGGGCCCTGAGCATTTGAATTGATTATCTTGAGATTTCCTCTTTGTAAGCTGAAGCACTGAACTCAGATCAAAAATGACTTCCTTCTATAAAACCAATAAGGATTAGCAATGCCAGAAAGGATACTTTGAGTAAAGTTTGTCTCTTTGAAACTAACCCTCCATATAGCTACAGATGTTGGCTGTCTTGGACACATCAGTTTTCAACAGAGTAATGCCAGCCACCCTGAAAAACTTGATCTAATGACACATTACAAGGAACTGTAGGATTTACTATGAACAAATAGTTTTTAAAAACTCAACCATGTGGTAAGTATTACAGGACACCTAGAAAGGAATATATGGGTCACTTTTATTTTATAAATAAAATTTGTAAGGATTTGGAAGAAATACTTTGATGTTTCATGGAAAACATGAGATTTAAGTGGGACCATGAAAACTATTTACTGCTTTTACATTCCCTGTGTAAGAAGATCAGAAATATCTGACTTGAGTGTATCCATTATGGTGAGTTTACTATTATTTTTATTCACCACTAAAAATAACATTGCTTCATGTATTATATAGTTGGTTATTATGTAGGTAATTAGAATTTGGAATTAAGACACAGCCTAAATTACTAATATTGTATTTTAATAAACTAACATGTACCATGCAAATACCATTATACTTCGTTATGCTACAGTAAATGTCTTCATAAAAGTACCCTAATAAATATACAACCACAATTTTTTTGAGGGGATTGGAGTCTGGAATTAAATTTGCTTTAATCCAAAAGAATGTTATCTCAAGAAATCCATTTTGTCTATTCATACACACAAATATTATATATTAGCAATGCTTTTTTCCCCCTAGAATTGATTGCTGAGTGTTAAATTTTTTTAAGGCTAACTCTTTAAGAAACCTTTAAGAACATTTTACTTTGGTTGCACTACCAATTTTAAGTAATTTTTTGACACAAGTATTTCTATTCCTCTAACTTTTTGATATAATATTTGTGTTTCTTAGAACGTATGTGGGTTTTTTTTTGGGCGGGGACGTGCATGGTCCGGGAATCGAACCCAGGTCTCCCGCATCAAAGACAAACATTCTACCATGGAACCACCCGTGCACCCTAGAACATATGTATTATTATATGAAATGAGAAACGTGTTATCAACTTCACAATTCATAACTATTCAATTAAGGAGAAATTCAGATTTTTCACATTTTGTAAATTAATACAAGTTGTTTATTGTGTTGTATAACTGCCCATGTAATAATAGCTGCAGTCATAACCAATACTACATTAATGCATTCTCAAAATATTAAATTTATAAATGTTATATGCAAATAATGCAAATAATTTATCCTTATCTGAGTATCACTATTCCTTTTCTCTTCTTACATAGCTACTTTAATCTAACTTTATCAGCTATATAACTTCAATGTAAGATGCAATGTAAGAGGTAACCTAAGTTTGAATTTCTGTTCTCACATGTAATCATGTGATTTCTGATGAATTACTTCATTTCTTTTTGTCATTGTTCTTTATCTGTTAAATTGGGTAATAATAGCAACTACCTTCTGGGGGTTTTGTATATTGGAATAAGATAATTTATAAAGTGAGATTTTTAACTATTAAGTAGCTCAATGAATGTTATCTGTTATTATTATGTCAATTGTACTTAACTTATCAAAACCACTATTCCAGTTTGCTTACAAGTTCCCCTAATGATTTACTGAGTACTTTTATCTTTCCCTGTAAATTAGTACCTTGCTAATAATTCCCCCACCTTGTATTTTTCATAGGACTGCCAGAGTTGCGGCTCAGAAAGAAGACTTTTTATAATATGGTAGCTTACTTTACAAATGGAAACAAAATGAAAGTCCTCCTGGTACTCAAGTCACACTGATTTGTTCATGGTTTCTCTTTTACAAATCTGAAATATCATCCTTTCCAGATGGTTCCTTCTATTCATCCTTCAACACGGAGCTAAGAAGCCTAGGACAACTCATTCGGCAATTTGTGGATTCCTCAGTAATTCTCAGAAGCTGCTCTTTGTTATATTTACTTTTATATGTTTTATATTTAAAACAAAATATACATATATATTAATAATGAAATAAGTATCGTTAGTCTGTTCTTTCCATTAAAATATTAAGCATGCTTCAAATTTAAATGCTAAACAGAGTAGGAAAAAAAACAGACATCTCGGGATAAATCTCAGAATTAATACTTAAAAATTTTAAAATGTTCATTGCAAAAAAGAAAAAAAGTACAGGACAAACAAAGAAGCAGTAAATGATGATCCACCTAGAGGAAGAAGATAAAAATCCAGAAAATACCAATGAAGGAAACCAGAAAATGTGGACACATCAAACAAATCTTAAAAAAAAAAAATCTTAAAATGCTTAAGGAGATGAAAGAAAATACAGAGAAGAAACTAAAGGATTTCACAAAAAATTGAATGAGCAATTTGAGAATCTTACTAAAGAGATAGAAATTTAAAAAAAGAAACCAAATAGAACTTTTAGGCACAACACAATAACTGAAATGAAAATTTCCCACGAGGGTTTTGAGAGCAGACTGGAGTGGATAGAAGAAAAAAAGAAAAAAAAATCAGTGAAATGTCAGACAAGACACTTGAAATAACTCAGGCTGAGGAGCAGAAAGAAAAAAAGGAATTATAGAAAGTGAAAATAGCCTAAGACACCTCTGGGACAACATCAATGGCACCAATAAATGCATTATTAGAGTTGCAAAAGGCCAAAGCAGAAAGGGGAAGGATTGTTCAAGGAAATAAAGACAGAGAACTTCCCAAATTAAGCAAAAGACACGAAAATGCAAATCCAAGAATCCCAGAGAACACCAAACAAGATAAATATGAAGAAAAATACCCACTATCACCGATTGATCCCACTATAGAATGCAAAGGATAAGGAGAGAGTTTTGAAAGCTGCAAAAGAAAAGCAATGTGTTATGTGCAAGGGAGTCCCAATCAGACTGAGTGTGGATTTCTCATCAGAAGCCATGAAGACAAGCAGGCAGTGAACTGAAATACTTAAAATGCTGAAAGAAAACAACTGCAACCAAGAATTTTATATGTGGTGAGACTTTCTTTCAAAATGAGTCAGAGATTAAGATATCCCCACATAAACTAAATCTGAGGGCATTCACCACTGCTAGACCAGCCCTATAAGCAATGCTAAGGGGAGTTCTTTAGACTAAAAGGAGACAACACCAGTTAAGTGGTTCAAAGGCACATAAAGAAATAAAGACTGGCAGTAAAGGCAACCATTTGGGTAATTATAAATGCCAGAATTAGTTTAGTGCATTGTTTTGTACGTGTTTCTGTTTGCTAAAGCTGCCAGAATGCAATATACCAGAAATAGGTTGGCTTTTTCAACAGGGTTTTGTTACTTTACAAATTTACAGTTCTAAGGCCATAAAAATGTCTAAATTAAGACAGCAAAAGGAAGGTATCTTCTCTAGGGAAATGTCGCTGGCATCCAGGGTTCATTGTCTCATGAGAGGACACATGGCTATGACTGCTGGTCTTTCCCTCCTGGTTCTGGTGTCAAGGGCTTTCTCTCAGCTCTTATGGGTACTTTCTTTACATCTCTGGGGCATTTCTCTCTAAGCTCTCTGGGCTTATACTGTCTTTTATCCTCTTCACAAAGGACTCCAGTAAAGGATTAAGACCCACATTGAATAGGCTGGGTCACATTTCAACTGAAATACCCTAACCAAAAGGGGCAAATCTCCCCAACAAGAATGAATTAAAAGAACATGGTCTTCTCTGGAGAACATAACAGATTCACACCAGCACACTCCACCCTCTCGACTCCCAAAAGACATTCTTTCCAGATGCAGAACACATTCATTCCATCACAGTATCACAAAAGCCTGAAATCATTTCAGTAACAATATTAAGTATATAGTTTCATCAAAATCAGTCACAGGCATGGTCTATTCTAAGGCAAGATTATCCTCTAGCTGTGGACCTGTGAAACTCAGAACAAGTTATTCCCTTCCAACATTCATAGGATAGATGCTACCATTTCCATAGGGAGAAATTGGAAGAAAATCAGAGGGCGAAGTCCCAAGTAGTTCTGAAAGCCTGTACTTCATTAGATTTTAATGTCTGAGAGTCACCCATAGAATGCTGTTTTATCCTTGGGACTTGAGAGAGCGATAGCCCCACTTTCTCCAAGGGCTTGTGCAGCAGCCCTGCTTTCTCCAAACACTAAGGAGAGGACTTCAACATCTCCAAGCATGGGGAGACCAGCTTGTTCCCGGCCCCACCCTCTTTAAGCATCAGGGTTGCAGCCAGAACCTCTGACACTCCCCAGGGAATGTGCTCCCTCCTCTCTGAGGCCTGAGACAGCAGCATCCTTCCTGAACAATAGGGTGGTCAAGCTCCCCTCAATTCCCCAGGCATCTGAGGGCCCTGAGGCAGCAGTACTCTTCCTGAACAATGGGGAAGAAAGGCCACCTTCTGTAAAGACTGGGGCTCAAGGTGACTTAGCTCCAGACCATGGCTTCCATGATTCCACTTTTGAAGTCAATTTTCCTTCAATCTATCCCTTTTTCTTCCTATTAGTCCAGACTGGCAGTGGTTCTGTTTATACAGGTCCCACAGCAAACTTTTCAATTTAGCCTGTAGCACACAGTGGCCACAGCCATCAAACAATAGGACATTCCACAAATCCTTTCTGGATAACTCCATCTCCAAGCCTGGCTTGCCCTGAAAGGGTTGATTGTTTCCACAATTGGTTAAATCCTCACATGGGGCATTATCCTCTAAAGACTCATTTTCCAAAAGCACAGAAATTTCCAAACTATCAATTTCTGGTTTCATTGTACCCAAGAGTTCAGTTGTCAGGTAACCCTTTTCCTCTTATATTTTACTATAAGTTGCAAGGAGAAGCTAGGCTGCATGCTCCACATTTAATTTGGAGACCTCTTTGACTAAATATTCCAGCTTATTGCTTCTGAATTCTACATTCCATCTGACGTCAGGACTCAATTTTGCCATGTTCTCTGCCACTTTAAAACAAGGATCACCATTCTTTCAGTTTGCAACAATACATTCATCATTTCTGTCCAAGGCTTCATTGGCTGTACTTTTAGCATCCATATTTCTACCAACAGTCTCTTAAAAACAGTCTAGACCATTTTCATCAAGCTGCTCACAATTCTTACAGAATCTTCTCTTTATCAGTTTATAAAACTATCCCAGAATTTTTCAGTATTTGCAAATTGCAGGACACTGCCTCTGGTACCACAATTTGTTTTGACTTGTTAAAGCTGCCAGAATGCAATGTACCAGAAATAAGTTGGTTTTTTTCAATAAGGTTTCATTAGGTTACAAATTAGGTCACAGTTCTAAGGCCATGAAAGTGTCCAAATTAAGGAATCAAGAGGAAGATACCTTCTCTGATGAAAGGCTGCTGGCATCCAGAATATCTCTGTCATATTGGAGGGCACATGGCGATGTCTGCTGGTCCTTCTCTCCTGGTTCTGGTTTTAATGGCTTTCTCTCTCAGCTCTTGTAAGTCCTTTCTTTACATCCCCAGGGTGCTTCTTTCTGAGCTGTCTGGGCTTTTACTGTCATTTATCATATTCACAAAGGACTCACAGCAAAGAATTAAGACCCAAGTTGAATAGGCTGGGTCACATCTCAATTGAAGTAGCCTAACCAAAAGGTCCCAGCCACAGTAGGTCTGCCCCTACTGGATTAAAAGAACATGGTCTTTCCTGGGATACATAACAGGTTGAAACCAGCATAGTATGTAACTCTACTTCTTACTTCCTACAGTTGCTAAAATGCAAATGCATAAAAAGTAATGATAAATCTATAGTTTTGGACATACCATGTACAAAGATATAAATGGTAACCAGTACAAAAAAAAAGGTGGGAAAAATTTTCGAGGGGCAAAAAATGCTTGACATACAAAGCCTAAAAGTAAAAATGGCAGAAGAAAATCCTGCCTTGTCAGTAGTGACTTTAAATTTCAATTAATTAAACTCTCTTGTCAAAAGACAGAGATTGGTAGAATGGATAAAAAAGAACGACCTAACTATATGCTGCCTTCAAGAGACTTCAATTCAAATATACAAGTGGTGTGAAAGTGAAAAGACTGGAAAAATATACCATGCAAACAGTAGCCAAAAGACAGCTGGGGTAATTATGTAAAAAAAAAAAAAAATAGACTCTACGTCAAAGACGTTAATAAGGCACAAAGATGGTAATTATATACTGGCAAAGGGAACAATTCAACAAGAAGATGTAACAATTATAAATACATATGCACCTAATAGCAGAACCCCAAAACATATGAAGCAAATACTGTCAGATTTGAAGGGGAAAATTGATGGTTATACATTGTGGCAGTTAGATTCAGGTGTCAGCTTGGCCAGGTGATGCTGCCTCATTGTTCTGTTTTTGTGGACTTAAGTCATCAGTCTGTGAAATTCAGCTATGACTGATTGCATTGTCAGCTGGGAAAGTGTCTTCCACAATGAGTGAGGTTTATCTTAATTAGTTGGAAGCTTGAGAGAGAGATCAAAAGAGAGCTCAGCAGCTCAGCATACCTCATCTCAGCACTCACAACTCAGCCCAGATGTTTGGAGATGCAGAAAGGAACTGCCCTGGGGAAGGCCATTGGAACCCAAAAGCCAGGAGACAAGGTCAGCAGATGTTGCTTTGTGCCTTCCACGTAACAGAGAGCCTCAGATGAAAGCTAGCTGCTTCTGCTCTGAAGAACTGTAAATTTTTAACTAAATAAATCCCCCTATTAAAAGTTGATCCATCTCTGGTGTGTTGCATTCTGGCAGCTTTAGCAAAGTAAAACATACATTAATAATAGGAGACTTTAATGCATCACTTTCAATAATAGATAGAACATCTAATGAGAAGCTCAATAAGGAAAAAGAAGACTTGAATGATACTCTAAACCAACTTGACCTAACAGACATATATAGAACACTTCACCCAAGAAAAACAGAATATACATTCTTTTCAGGTGCACATGGATAATTCTCCAGAAAGGCCTTATGTTATGTAAAAAACAAGCCTTAATAAATTAAAAATATTAAAATAAAAAAATTAAAATCATACAATGAATATTCTCCAACCACGACAGAATAAAGTTAGGAATCAATAACAGAGGAAGAAATGGAAAATTCACAATTATGAGGAAATTAAACAACATACTCTTAGATAACCTATGGGTAAGAGCAAATCACAAGCAAAGTTAGTATATATCTTGATACAAATGAAAATGAAAATACAGCATGTCCAAATTTATAAGAGACAGCTAATGCCCAGCTGAGAGGGAAATTTATGCCTCTAAATGCTTGTGTTATGAAAGAAGAAATACTTCAAATCAGAGATCGAGCCTCAAAACTGAAAGAACTAGAAAAAGAAGAGCAAACTAAACCCAAAGTGAGCACAAGGAAGGAAATAACAAAAAATTGAGTGGAGATGGATGAAACAGAAAAACAACAACAATCGAGAGAATCAACAAAAACAAAAGTTAGTTATTTGAAAAGATCAATAAAATTGACAAACCTTTGAAAAAAGAGAGCGGGCATAAAATAAAATAAAAAAACATAAAAGAAAAGGAGGACATTACTACTGACCTCACTGAAATAAAAAAGAACTGAAAGAGGGTACCATGAACAACTGTATGCTAATAAATTAGATAACCTAGATGAAATGGACAAATTCTTTTAAGTACACATTACCCACATTGGCTCAAGAAGAAATGCAATATAGATGCAAAATTCTTCAGCAAAGAAGCTGAATCCAAAGTATATTAAAATATTATACATCATGATCAAGTGGGATTTATACCTGATTTGCACATTTGATTTATACCTGTTTTTCAAGATAAGAAAATCAGTTAATGTAATACACTATATTAACTCAATGAAGGAAGGAAAAAACATATGATCATCTCGACTGATAAAGCCACATGACAAAATTCAGAACCCCTTCTTGAAAAGACACTTGAAATGCTAGGAATAGAAAGAAACTTCCTCAACATGGTCAAAGGCAAGTATGGAAAGCCCACAGCTAAGATGCTACTTAATGGTAAAGGACTTAAAGACTTCCCTCTAAAATTAAGAACAAGACAAAGATGCTTATTGTCACCACTTTTATTCACCAGTGTACTGGAAGTTTTTGACAGAGCAAGGCAAAAAAGAAATAAAAGGAATTCATGTTGAAAAGGAACAAGTAAAACTTTCAGTATTTGCAGATGATGTGATCCAATAAGCAGAAAATCCTGAAAAATTTGTAACAAAGCTCCTAGAGCTAATAAATAAATTCTTCAAAGTGGTAGGGTACAAGATCAATAATTGCAGATCTGTAATGTTTCTACACATGAGCAATGAATAATCAGAAGAAACAAAAGAAAAATTCCAGTAACAGTAGCAATTAAAAGAATACATCTAACCAAGGATGTAAAGGACATGAACAAAGAAAACTACAAAACATTGTTAAAGATCTAAACAAAAGGAACAACATTTTATGTTTATGGATTGGAAGAATAAATATTGTGCAAATGTCAATACTACCCAAAGCAATTTATAAATTCCATGCTATCCCAATCAAAATTCTAACACTGTTTTTTACAGAAATGGAAAAGCCAATAATCTAAAATGTATATGGAAACATAAGGGGCACTGAGTAGCCATACTATCTTGAAAAAGAAGAATGAAATTGGAGGACTCACACTTCCATATCTTAAACTTATTAAAAAGCCACAGTAAGCAAACAGCATTTTATTAGTATGAGGACAGATATATAGATCAATGAAATCAAATTGGGAGCTCAGAAATCAGTCTTCACATTTAAAACAAACTGACTTTTGACAATGGGGAAAAGACAACTTAAGTGGGAAAATTAGTCTCTTCAACAAATGGGCCTGTGATAAGTGGATCTACACTTGCAAACTAGAATGAGGACCTCTACCTCAGTTTATC